>JAMQGT020013837.1:0-242854 GCA_024447675.2 Pterophyllum scalare | reverse complement strand
GTTCTGTGTGTACTCGATGTGTAGTTACATTTCTCAAGAGGTGCAGGTCAGGTTACATCGTAGGTTAATGTGTAGGTTCAGAGAGGTTTCCGTAGCCGCATTGGGCAGAAATATGACAAACATAGAGCCTTGAAAAGAACCTGCTTCTCCTCACACGATAGCGCAAAAGCTTACCACAAGGTGAACCGAGAAGTAAAAGCACAAGTTAAACAGGTCAAATAACAATGGACATATGAACAATGTAAGGTCCTCGAGGATAGCATGAGACATATTGATCCCAAAAAAGCCTAATACACACTAAAAGAATGCAAAAAGACTACCTCCACAAAAGTCTCTTGTATTGAGGACAAAGATTCTTACCAGACTAACAGACATCGTTGATGGCATAGGTACTGTCATGAGCTGTACAACAGCAGACCAAGAGATATTACAGCAGCTAAAAGTGCAAACACCAGACAGTTGTGATGAGGATCCAGAAATACTAGAAGACGAGGTAGAAGCAGCCATTAGAAGCCTCAAAGCTGGAAAGCCTCTAGGAATTGACAACATCCTGGCGGAGCTGTTACAAGCAGGAGGAGAGCCCATTACCAAGGCTTATACCTGCATATGCAACCACATATTTAGAACAGGAGAATGGCCTGAAGACTGGACAGCATCGATAGTTATCTCATTACTGATAAAGGGAGATCTCAGGAAATGCCAAAACTATCGTACAATTAGTTTAATCAGCCATCCAAGCTAAATATGGATGAATGTTCTGCTTGTGCGTCTCCAACCACAGGCTGAGGCATTCCTCACAGAGGAACAGGTAGGGTTCCACAAAGATTGCTCAATAGTTGAACAGCTCTTCAACCTACGGCTGATTTGTGAGACGTTCATTGAGTTAGGTAAGCCAGTCCACCTCACCTCTGTCGACAGAGTTTGACAAGAAGGTCTCTGGGCAATCATGAGACTCAGTGTCAACAGGCATAGTCAATTCTGTAGAAGCACTGTACAAGGCAGCAAACAGTATGGTAATGGTTGGCAAGGACTTCAGCTAGTGTTTCCCGACTACAGTCAGTGTGCACCAGGGTTGTCTTCTCTCTCCTACGTTGTGCAACATATTCTTGGAACACATTATTCTGAAGCACTGAAAGAAAGTCCCTGTTAACCTGGGAGGAAGAGAAATCAACAATCTCCTCTTTGCAGATGACAGACCTCATCAATGGTTCTACTAATGATCAATTCACGCAAGCAAGGAACCTAGACAACACCATGGGAGACTAACCTATAAATAATTGCTGTGACAAGAATTTCCCAAATATGGGATACAATAAGTATTTCTTATCTTATCTTTATGGAATTTGTTGATTATCTCTTAAATGTTAACCAGATATATTAAAAACTATCTAGGGATTGACTTGTCATTACTGTATAAAATTAATGCAAAATGTAGTTACATAATGCATATTGAGAAATACAAACCAAACAGAATGACACATGAGGCACTTTCCAACAAGGCACACATTTACTTTTAGTTGTTAGTGTAAGCTTTCCTAAGCCAGTTTTCATTATTGTTTTATTGAGCAGTGATAACTTGAATAATGAGCACAGCTTATCCTCTTTTTACCTTGCCCTTTACTGATGAGTTTCAATCATCTGACGTAAACGTGCTGCAAAAACCTGAAACATTCTCAAAACACTTTATGTTATTCTTAAAGCAGCATTTTCTTAATTTAAGATTTTCTTCATCGTTCTGCACACTGGTTCAGTGTCTTGGTTCTCAAGGACATTTATGGCACATTGTCATTGTTCATAATATTTGCTACGCCTGTGCTATAAGTGAAACTGCCTTGTCTTCTGAGTGTTTTTACAAAGTTGTTTTGTATTAGAAATTCAGAAGAATGAAGCTATTAATTCTATTTTAAAATTGCTTATAATCTGTTATTGTGCCTGCTTCAAACTTATACATTTTGTCAGCACCAGGTCTACTCCACACTTGACTCATGTGGCCAGATTAAACAGAGTGCCTCCTGCCTTCACTTAGTTTTGTTCCAGGTCCTCGCGTGAGAGGACTGCTCTGGGTTAAGTTTTATCTAAATTTCTAATGGTACTTGTATTGAGCGCTCCATCAAGCCTTTTTTTAATTCATTTCATAATTTTCAGATAACCTACTTTTCCTATTTTTTCATAAAGTCAGTCACACAGGTTTTCGTACCACTTGGTTTTACTAAAACATTAATTAATGTGCTGTTCTACTATCCCTGTGAACTAACAGTGTGAACCATACAGCATGAACAATACCAGAACACCATTTCCTTTCGGTTATGAGGAACCTGAACCACAGGCCCTGACATAACTGCTGCTTGCTTCAGTCTGCACTGAGATCTAATCGGCCAGCTGAAAACACTTATGTAATTACTTTGTATAGGGACCCTAATAAGGTATAATGTTATCAAAGTGAAGTAGAGACGTGATTCAAAACATGAGGTACAGCTACCCCTGCGATTCCTTTGCAGTAGTTGGCATGTGGAAAGATTAGCTTAGCTAATCAAAGAAATTGTAAAACTGCTGTTTATTAATAATTGTGTGGTCCTAAACAGTCATAAATTTTGAATAAGTACTTTAAATTGACAAAGATAAGGTGTAAATGAGTCAAAAAGAAGAGCAAGCTATGGCCAACAAAGGGAATAAATTGTTGCAATAGCTAGCTAAACATATGGCTAAAGTTAGAGTCATTTAGAACAGTTTTGTTTGGCTAAACAGCTTAAATACCCTGTTAGACACCGAGGCATGGTTAAAAAAAATGAAATGGATGAATGATTTTAAGCTAATTATAATAATAAGTTGGCTATATGTATATCTAAAACATTTCACCATAAACTGACAGCTGGTTAGCTAAATGTAATGCTCAGAGTAAATTGTAATCTGAAAGTCATCCAGAAATGCTTCAAATAACAAAAATTAATTTATAAAAAGTTAAATTATTCAAAGTAATTGCTTTAAAAAACGTTAGAAGGTTGGAAGTAATGGATAGACGCTAAAATACGAAGCCTACGCTTATGAATAAATGGCTCAGACCAAACTGACTAAAAAAAAAAAGACAATTGAAACAATCTCATTTTTATATATAATTAAGTGTGAAATGAGACTGAGTTCACATCAGCACATTTAAACATGAGGCAGTACTTGACTCCATCTCAGCAGATGGCTGGCTTTTGTCAGATAAATTATAATAACTTCATTTCTTCTGTTGGTGTTTTCTCACCACAAATAGCTTTCAAGTACGTGTAGTTTTCCAGCAGCTCAGTGGGGTTTTGACTAATACAGCTCCCACAAGTTAAATCTAATTTACCCCTGTTCTTTGCATTTGTATTCAATTTTTTAGATTAGCTCCTCTAAATTACCTTGGAATTACCTGCCATAATCTCTAGACAGAGGCTGTATATAACAAAGCCAGATCGCACTGCCAATTCTAATCTATTAATTACAGGATAACCTTGGTTGAATCTCTGCTTTCCATCTCTTTGCACAGATTAATAACATGCCTTAGGCTTCCAAAGACTATGTTAGCGCATGTTAATGAATCACCATTAACATCAATGCAGGATGCCTGCTTGTGATTTGTGTTTCACCTTATGCAGCCAGAGCCATCATATTTCTCAGGTTTGCTGCTCTCTTGTCAGTTGATGCTGGAACTTAAGAGTGATCTGCAGGTCTCTTTAAACAAACTCCTAACCTCTACTTTAAATAATCATGGTGGAAGTAGCTGAACTGAAGCCTCTTCTCACAAGATAACATCTCCGGGTGAGATAGGAAGTTGTCAGCATTCCTGACTAGAACGTCTCTGGACTGCAGGAAGAACCCACTTTCTCATTATGTCTTCAACTTAGATTATGACTGCACATCCGTGGAAATCATCATGGAAATCAAATTAAATAAGTCTGGATGAATCTGGTCTGCAAAATGGAAAATTTGTGGTGTGGTGTGTCTTGTCGGTGGGGTTGTGTTTAATCTTTGTTGCCAATGTGGCAGCATTATTATGTCCCCTTCTCTCCTTGTCTCTGTTAGACATCAGGGAGTCGGAAGGCCTTTTGTAATTATGCCTGATTACTTTTGCTTTCTAGTGTTTTGGTTCCAGTAATTCTGAGTAAGTAGATGAGTGCATGGCATGCTTTATGGGTGTGACTGGAAAGCAATAGATTAAGGAAGTTCAGTTGAAAAAAACATAAGCTGATAGTGTGCTGCATCTTGCTTTATTATATATCAAACACTTAATACAGTACCAACTATAAGTCAGTAATGTCCACTGAAATGAATACTAGGTAGTTCCATGGTGGTGTAATACTTAAATCTAACAGCAGATGGCATATGAAAGCAGCTAAGTTTCAGGCATCTTTTCCTTAAGCACGGGAACAAGGCGTATAAAAATAGCTTTGATATAGTGAATAACACTTGTGTTCATTTCACAGTTGTGTATTTGTAAACTAGGGTGTGAAGCACATAAGCAAAAACACCCCAGCTGACCATTATATTGAAAGCTTTCATTATTATGGATGAGGATTTTCTGCTTCTGAAATTCTCAACATTGGGGAGCTGAAGTTGGATGAGCAGGGCACTAAGTTGTGGGTGTTCAGATAACTAATTCTCTTGCTGCTGTCTTCTGTGCCTTCTTCCAGACTGTCCAATAATGAGTCTGCCCCCTGTGACTGGCTGCCAGGCTGTGGTGGAGGCACCAGGCCATGCAGGAGGCTGTTCCCCAGGTGGGAGTTGCACCGAGCCAAGTTTTCAGTCAGATGCTGCATGTACACCTCTTCCAGCTGTTTCTCCAGCAGCCCATTCAGCACCGAGTTAGACATGGGCTCCAAACCCGAACCAGGCAGATCCAGGCTGATGTTCACACTGTCACCCATTACTAGATAACCCTGGTCTGGTATGGCTGGAATTGAATTTTGTGGCACTTGCTGGGCTGTATATTCTGATTGAAGGCAATCTTGAGAGACAGGAGACTGCATATGAAAATCAGGGTTGCTGACAGAGGGTCTCATTAGGTTGTGTGAGATGCGACCCGAGTCAGCCACCTGCAGGTCTGGATACTGTTCCAGCAGGCTACAGTCCTCTACATAAACAGGGTGCAGGTCAGTAGGGATTGAGAGGGCTGCAGGTCTCTGAGGCACCACTTTGAGAATCTGGGGTTGGGTGGCGTTTAGATCTTCTTCTTTTGTCACTGATTACAGAAAAGACATTTGGTTACTTACATGTTTAAATTTAATCACAAATGGGTTTCTTCGCGCCTGTATTAGCTTTATTTATTTAATACTGCAGTTGCATTGTTTAACCAAATTAAAATATAGTTGTTATTATTGGTAATAAATTCAGTGTCAGTTATACCAAAACCACCAAATTTAGGCAATTTAAGACTAGATCCAAAACTATCATCCTTGGTAACTTTATAGGGTAATGAGTTTTACAGTGATACTAACCACAAAAGAGCTTCAGACTATGAGCCACATTTACACTTAAAACACCCCCCAGAAAAACAAAAAAACCCCATACGAGTCAAACCAGGAACCTTCTTGCTGAATCACCCCCACCCAAGCAAACTTAACTTATTTTTGCAGTGAGCCATTTTAAAACCAGTGATGGTCGATGTGTTGTTAAGGGTGTATGTAACAAAAGAGGAACCTTGTTAGAGAAAACTAGTTACTACATGAAGCCAGTGCAGAAAATTGTCTTTCACACTAGCATTCTTTGAACCGTTCTTCCAACATTTTTCTTATGTAACGATAAAGAGGCTTTTTTACCTGTTTCCGCTGAATGCACCCCTGGGACAGCAGAGCTCGAGTCAGAGCGCGCACAGTTGAATGGATCAGCACAATGACTGCTTGTCTGCCATCTCTTTTGCTTGGATTTGGAGGCAAACATTCTCTCCTCCCTGTACATCAACAGTCTGAGAAAACCTTCAGCCAACATGCTGCCAGAGTAACTGCCCTCCTTTATTTCTGCCTCTTTTGCTTCTTCTGTCAGTGGCACGTACTACTTGCACAGCGTGACCGTGAATGCAGATATGAAGTTCTCGTGTTCTGTTTCACTTCTGCATCTGAGTACTGCCCCCCTCCGCATGCACTTCCTTTATTAATCTATAACTGAAAATCAAAGTTGAAAAACAAGAACTGTGCATTTTTTTTCATAACTTAAAAAGTTAGCATGGTAACTACAGTGCATTAAGTAAGTACACTGGAATCCCAGTAACCATATATACATGTGAACCAAAGGAAGATATAAACTCGCCTCAGTCTGGACTTTGTTCTCTGAGCACCTTCAAGCATGTGTCTTATCACTGCTATGCAGATAAAATTCAGTTATATAATATCTCTTTTGAGCCCCAAGACGTTTCTAAGCTACAGATCCTAAATAGCTGCTTAGACTTCATCAGAAGTTGGCTGGCTGACAACTTTCTCCAACTTAATGAAGAAAAAAACTGAACTCCTCATTTGTGCCCCTGACAGATTTGTGCCTATGATAGTGGAAACTCTCAGTCTCCTTGCCACATTTGCTAAATCCTCTAATAGGAACCTTGGGGTAACTCTGCCTTCACTCTGGGTGTTCATGTCAAATTTCTGGTTCACTCTTGTTTTTATCACTTGAGGAATGTTGCCAAGTTGTGTCACGCTCTGAACTGGAAGTTGTTACTTGTGCATTTATTTCATCATGTTTGGATTACAGTAACTCATTGTTCACTCGTCTAAACCAAAATTCCTCGGAACGTCTGCAGGTTTTCCAGAACGCCGCTTTAAGTCTTCTGACTAAGTCTTCCAAGTACTCTCATGTCACACCGTTGCTGACCCAGCTGCAGTGGCTCCCCATTAAATTCAGAGTCCACTTTAAGATTCTGATTTTGACTTTTAGAGCTCTTCATAGACAAGCACCAGCTTACATCAGTTAATTTTTACATCCACGTGTCCCCATCAGCTCCCTGAGGTCATGTGATCAGGGCCTACTGGCTGTGCCTCATACAAGGCTGAAAACAGAGCTTTTGCAGCTGTGGCCCCCAAACGCTGGAGGTCTCTCTCTCTCTTTTTAGGCTTATGTTTGGTTAACTCTTTTTGTTATGCTCTGCTATTTTGTTGCGAGGCACTTTGTGATGTTTATCTTGAAAGGTGCTGTGGAAATACAATTTTACTCACTTTTACTTTGACTTTACTTAAAGAGTTGGCAATTCTGTCTGATAGGCTGCAAATAATCAGCTTCATTATATTAAAAAAATATGGCTTAAAATAGGCACGTGATTTAAAAATATGTAAGTTGGAGTAGGTGTTTGCGCATACAGACCTATACTTTTAATATAATAGTAATATAGGACATCCCTTTAGGAGCTGTAATTCTTGTTGGGGACGCCTCTGCAGGTTCAGTTAAAGTGAAAGTTGGATCCTTGGACACCTATCTGAGAAAGGACCTATTTGTGCCATTACACGGTTTGGCGAGAAAGTCAAATCTAGAGGCTGCCGTGCTCCTGGTAAGGCTCAGAGCTTTAGAATAGGTAGCAAACCCATTTCCTGATCTGTGCCTCATCACAGTTTTATTTTGAAGGTTCCCGCTGACAACTCTGTGGACTTTTTTGTCCTAATAATCAAGCGTTTGATCTGATTTAGCATGCTGTGAGTTTCCCACAGTCTGACTGCAAATCAAATCTTAAGCAAACAGGATGCAACTGATCACAGTTTGGAGGCCCACAGTGAAGAACTTACCATTACTTATTATTATTTTATTATTTCAGTTTGGGATTTTTAATAGATTTGCAGAATTTTCTTACAGCACACAATGACTCTGTCTCCTGAATGCTGACGAATGGAAAAAATGATGTTTAAATTTATAAAACAGTTACATGAAGGTGTTCTGAATACTTTCTGAGACATTAAAGTAAAATAAAAACAGCAGCCTTCTGTCAACTTACAATTATTTATTGTACATAAAAAATAACAGCGTGGGGCGAGGAGGCAGAAGAATTGGTTTACTGTATCAAGAGTCATATTTTTTCATGTCACTGCTCTTCTATTCCAGGGAGAGAGTGCACCAGCTTACGTAAGTCAGGGATTTACCAACACAGTGTAAAAATTTTAAAAAAAGGATTCTAGGAGAAAAAAAAACTGCTGTCCAACTTCTCTGAAAACAAAAATGCACAAAAATCGCATGCATTGTCATTTCTTTTTTTTTTTTTAACAAATACAGTCTTGTAGAAAAAAGGTTTGCTATTAAAACAGCACTAAGACAACAGGAAGTAGGATGGGACTGTAACTTTCACAGAAGGCTCTGCAGTGTTTTGGGAGGAGGGGGGAGGTCACACAATTTGATTGCAAAAAGTAACCAAAGCTCTCACGGTAAATAAATGATAAGCATGTTTTACAGTCGAACGCCGGATGATGTTCTGTTGGGCAAACGGTGAATCGTTCTTTGTATATTTCACTGGGTCTGATGGCGTTTCTTCAAACAGAGCTTCACACACCCATGGTAATGGTTGAGTGACACGTCATTAAGCTAATAGGATAAGCAGGCTGAGATTAACGGGAGGAAGCTGAGCTGTTTTAGATACCCACAATAGTCTGCTTTAGAACCTCCTTTCACTACAGCTATCAAGGCACAGCCGAACGCAGATTTATGAAACAAAAACATAATGAAAAAGTACATCAAAACCTTCCATATATTTATAAGCTGAGCAAAGTGTTGCTTCTTCCCCCCGGGTCTAGGCGAGGCTGGGTCCAGATCTGGGTTGGCCTGAGGTGTCAGGTAGAAACGATGTTGAGCTGCTACTGCTGCGCTTCTTTCTTTGCTTGAGCCTCAGCCTCCTGGAGGAAAACAGAGGCAGAAAGGAAAGGGAGAGACAGAGTGTGTTATATTAAAATGGAGGATATTGGTTAATATATCCCTTGCTACAGCTCAGAGGAAAACCCCCTCCATCTCCATAGTAACTGGCACACCTCCCTGCAGTTCCCACTGTGGCAGGGAGGAGGTGCCAGTAAGCAGGAGTGAAAGCAGAAGGAGAGGAGGCCTGCTGTGGTGTGAGGATATCATGAACAGATGTATTATGTAATGTGTGTTTTCTTTATGGAAATTAAAGCATGAAGACGAGTGTACATTTAGGATCATTTTACGGGAAATATGGCTAGGCTGTAGGAATGCAGTTTGCAGAAAGGACGGACATCGGCCATGTGTTATTGTGTCGATGAGCTTACTTTAGAGCCCGGAGGAGCAGTCAGACCCAGAAATGCGTACACAGCGTTTTCCTCTCTGGCATTGAAGAAGGCCTCATAGTTCTGCGAAGGAGGAAGAAGCACAAAGTTTAATGCAGATCAATCAGAGGACCTGCTGAACTCCATCCTGAGAACTGATAATTTGAAACAGACTCTGAGCCTGTGACCTAAGGCAACCATCTGAGCAGTCGTGAGAAACAGTTGAGGTTGCGTTATCTGTCCGAGGACAGGCCTCGGCAGCCAGTCTGATAGGAAGGCATTGTCTTTTGAGAATGCGACACATTCGCCGATTTACGGTTTAGTTGTCTTGCACATTCCTGATCCCTCGCTCCTTCTCTAACCCTTTGTCTTCCTCCTCTTTCTCCCCCGTGCACAAACAGATTATTCAAAAGCGTCCTACAGCTGTGAGTATCTCGGAAAACGCTGGCCTCTTTGTCCGTGACATTCAATACAGCCCATCCTGCAAGTGCACCTACACTTTGAACCACCCATTAGCAGCACAGCATGATGCCACAGTGCACTCAGTGCTAAAGGCCCCATGTGTTTACAAAGGGAGTAAACTTACATCTGCTAACACAGTGCATTACATTTGTGTAGGGTTTGGCAGAGTATATCTGTGTATCTTTTTAAATATTATATTTGGTGCATTTAATGGCTTTTTTTTATTGAGTGATTTATTTGCTTATTTAGAAACACTGAGCTCGTGAGTCGCGTCGCAGGTCGCCTGGCGTGGATGGCTGCATGCAGCCTCTCTCTCTTTGCTCTTTCTCTGTCTTTTGGCCTCTCAGCAAAGCAGGCAACACAGAAGCTTCTCTACAGGTAAAGTTAACCACCTGTCACCCAGCAAAAAAAAGATCAGCGAAGAGGGAAAGTTGGAGGAGAGAGGGAGAGAATGTAAAAAGTGCCAGGCAGGAAGAAGGTCGGTTAAAAACGAGGAAAAAAAGTACTCTAAATTGTTGCATTCAGTGTATGTGAAAATGTGCTTGATGCTTGAGCATAATGGTTGTAATTTAGAAGTCTGAACCTCACTCTCTGTTTCAAAAGCCTTCCACAGTCCTATGAGCTACTCCTAGTGAATCTTTGCTCCTACAGCCATGGCGGGAAAATTCAGAATTCGGAGAGGCTTTTTCAATTTGCAGTCTGGATAGCTTTCCTCCTGTAGACTGGGTGACGTCATCCATCGTTTTGTGGACTTTGTTTTGTGGATTTGGAAGCTTCAAGCGTGGGGTGGATGAGACTAAGAAAGCTGCTAAGACACTTTATACTCATACTGTAGTGACTCGCCAATTAAAATGCAGCCACACCCTAAAACGAACCTCGCTTTGTAATCTATTTTACTATCATTCACGGCTATTTTTCTCCTAGACTTTTATACAGTCATACTTTTTTGCTCCTAAAGAAGCTTCGCCTATTGACCATTACAATGGTATTAAAGGTAGTTTGCCTCGGTTTCACGTTGCAGGCCAATAGGCTGTGTCCATCTTCTATATTCTGTCTATGTGGGGGCAACAGAACATTGACATATTGAGACCTTACGTGTTTCCTGTCAGCTTCAGTCTCCCACAGCTCTGTTTCCACTTAACAAAAATATACTAGCTGTCTTGGAAGTTGCTAGATTCCCCACTGTGTTCACCAGCTGTTCACTAACTATGTTTGGCAGCTTTCTGGTGCTGAGAAGGGAGTGTACACTGAGTGTTTTTTATTTTTTCACTGAACACAGCAGCGCTGTTGCTACTGAAAGCTATGAGTGTGGTCAGAATGAAAAATAACAGTGTAGCTGCAGTCTATAAAACCAAAACAATGGGAAAAATGAGGCTTATATACACCGAATACCTGAGGTAAACATTTAAGTCAGGTGATATTGAAGACACGAGCTTAATGTTCTCAACAGTACCTGCATGGACGATCCCATGCAAATGAATCTGTGTGTGCGTGTGTCTTACCCCGCAATATTTGGCTTCATTAAATATCTGTGGGGGGAGAGGATTCCCTGTGGCAGGCCTGGACTCCTCTGGGACATTCTCCCTCATCCACTTCCTGTTGGCCTCGTTGGCCGCAATGTCACACTCCTCAAACTCGATCTTATTGACCGCCAGGAAGCCCATCACATCCTGCTGCTGCTTTTTAATCTGTGTGCGGGTAGATGAGAAAGAATGAAAGAGGGGGCAGTTGTCAGTTAAACATGAGTCAGCCATATGTGGAAACACAAGGGCCTCGGTTCACCATACTGTTGTCATGAGTCTGTTTCAGAAATAAGGACACTTTTTTCTACTGTGAGAAATGGCATGACAGAGATCGTTGATGCTCTGTTACTAAGATACCACTCTGCTAGCAAGTGAAGGAAGTGATACATGAGTACTGAAGCGGGTGAACTTGGGCAAGGCTAAGAAGCATTTTCTCTGCATTAAAAAAAAAAACACCACACAATGAAGAAGACAGCAACTCTCGGAATCAGACACCTGGAATTCCCCACAGGAGGAAATGTCAATTTGTTGTTTAAATAAAAGCATCTCAAAAGAATTAGTCAAGAATCATGTTGTTTTTTTGCACTTGATGAAGAGGCATCTGTATAGTCACATAAATACAGAAAGCATTTCACTGTCTTTCTCGCTGTCTGGGTTTTTTTAATGCCGATGTGATTGATTGTGACAGGCATCTCAGACCCACAAAAGGATATCGTGCTGCACTGGAAAAAAAGCACCAAATTAAACATTAACACATTTGTCATTTGCCACACTTCTAAAATAGCCTATCCGGCTTGCTGCAAAGCAACATTTTAGTCTAAGAGGATGTAACAAAAAAAGCAGCTCTGCAGCTGAAAAGGAAATAAAGGTCTATCAAGGTCACCACGGTGATGTCTTGTGGGATTTCATCTCTAAACGCATCCCACTGAAAGATAATGAAGAAGCTACAGACTGCATAGAAGTGAATTTATCTTTGCTTTCTCCCTTCTTCTGTCTTTCTTAGTGTGTGTGTGTGTGTGTGTGTGTGTGTGTGAAGTTGTGGTCCAATGATCTCTCAGTGGGTGTGTGTAAGAGGGTGAATGGCCCTACAAGGCCAGACGGAAACATTAGCTCCTCTGGGACTTGAGAGGAGGTAACTGGTCAAACACGAGCCAAATAAGGCCTGCTGCATGGAGACACAAACACACACACACACACACACACACACACACACACACACACACACACACACTTAGCATGCACACACACACGATCTCACATCTTAAATCAAAGTAAACAAACTTCACCGCAAAAGCATAGCAAGAATCAATGTATCATCTTCGTGTCAAACCTGACACCACCCTGTGAGGGCTCCTCCCAGCTTTATGGCGTGCAGATGAGACAGGTGGATTATTTAAGCTCTATCTGATGAAACTTCACTAAGGCATGGAAGCGCAGAGCTGACAATGCTTTCCCATCAGCCGCAACCTGAATCATGGCAGTTGCACTCCAAAGGGCGAAGTCCTAAAACCAGCTCTCTCCCTCGCTCTCTCTCCACCTGCCCTGGAAAGCAATGCAACATGAAGCAACCAAGCAGAAAACTCAAACGCACTTTAATGCACTCTGTTTCTCTTAACATGCACAGAATAAATCCTCTCTTGGATAGAAGAATATGCACAGCCTCACTAACAGTCCCATGTCTCGCACCATCATCTGAATTACATTGCAGTGTACACAAGAGATTATTTGAATCCCAAAATGTTAAGATGACAAATTAAGCATAAGGTTTCTCACACTTTCATCTCTTTCCTTCTTCGCTTTGGTGCATTCTGGACATTGCTCCAACAGGGCTGCATTGTACTGTTGCCAAGCAAAATTAATTTGTAGGACAAACTGGCCACACGCCATCTGCCCCTAACTAATTGCACAGTGGGAGCTCCCAGCTTTGGCCCTCTGAAATGCTCCCTGGTGTCTTGAGTCTTGAATCGAGTCCCTGGTGATTTTAATATGAAAGAAAACAGACCGTCTTTGGATTTGGGTGTGGTAATAAACAAACACTTCTGCTTGTACAATTTACTTCTTATCTATTTCTCTGGAATGCTACTATATCATTCCTCAGTCTTCTTCTCAAGAAGAAGAAAATCACCATCTTCTCAAGAAGAAGAAGACAAAAATAGAGGGAGGCAGGTCAGTGTGTGGCTACAGAAGAGACCTGCAGGTGTGAGGTTTCATTTCCATAAACCATGCTTTCTCTTGCATCGTTCCCATGCATGCAAATATACACTGGTATTTAGCAATGCAAAAAAAAAAAGGGGAGCGCTAATCTCCATGTTGCTTCTTTTGCATCCCTGTGGATCAGTATTAGCATAATGCAGTGTTAGTCTACCCACCACTCTGGACCGCATTTAGTAAAAATATTATGTGCACGCAGACAATGTGTGACTTTGGTAACCGCCTAAGGCACCAGACCCCTTTTCTGCTCCAGGGAGCAAAAGTTTTACCTATCTTTTGAAACAGTTCAACATGTTTTAGTTAGATTTGTACTCAGACAATGAGTCCTACTCACTTCAATGGTTCTCTAACATTTCCTGTACTTTGAAGCCTCAACAATTGTTGAATGGATTGCACTGACAATCGGTAAGCACTGTTTAAATATCTTCATGATTAAAGTAAACTTTACATACTTAAGTACTCTGGCTTGCAGTCAGATTAAGCCAGCTGAACATCAACATGTTAGCGTTGTTACTGTGAGCAAGATAGCACAATGATATCAGTGTTTAGCCCAAAAACTATGCAACCCTCACTTAGCACTCTTGTGTCGAGTCACTCAAAAAGAATTACTTACTGCTGACTCACTACACTCATTTCTAATGCATCATCTGGATTAAGAGAGAAGAGCCTGAAAAAAGCACGAAGAATCACTGTTGACCAGTATTGCAGCACTGACATGACACCCTAATTATGTTTTGTCACATTCCCAGAATACCCCCAATGGCACACCCATGGAAGGACTGGGTCAATCATTAGATAGTGTATCCATGAGATATTTAGAAATCGCGTTCAGCTCTTCATGCAACTACTGTCTTGGAGCGTGCAGTTAAACACTAGCAAGCATTGTTGATCATTATTTTGGTAACCTTAAATGAGATTGGAATACCAATGTAACCCCTCCAACTGGCTATTTCCTCTCCTAGATATTGCCATGTTAACCAGGATCTAGTATGTCCAAAAGAGATATACAGTCATGCAAAAAGAAAAGTTTTCACAGGACTCTGTGCAGTCCTTTGAGGAGTTCATGGTGGACTCAATGACTGCAAGGTGTCCAGGTCCTGTGGCTGCAAAACAAGCCCAAATCATCACCCCTCCAGCATCGTGCTTTGCAGATGCTACAAAGTGTTTGTGCTGACCTGCTGGCTTTGGTTTTTGCCAAATGTGGCCCTGTGCATTATGGCCAAACATCTCTACTTTGGTCTCGTCTGTCTTGTGGTTTGTTCTTTGCAAACCTAAGCTGTGCTGCCATGTTCTTTTTAGAGCAAAGAGGCTTTCTCCTGGCAACCCTTCAGAACAAGCCATACTTGTTCAGTCTTTTTATAATTGTGCTGTCATGAACTTTAACATTTAAAATGCTAACTGTGGCCTGCAGAATTTCATATGGAGCTTGTGGGGTTTTTGCAGTTTCTCTGAGTAACTGCACAGTCTGACCTTGGGGTGAATTTGCTGGGGTGTCCACTCCTTTGTGGCATTGCTCCAGACCAGCAAAATGCCAGAACTTCTCTTTTTATAGAGGTGCTCACATTTGCTGATGATCAATTAATCAAGTGCATTCAATTATCAGGATCTGGCTGCTACTTACTCTCTTAATTCCTATGGAAGCAGTAAGGGGTAATTAATTTTTCAAAAAACTGCATAGAGTCTTGTAAAACTTTCCTTTGACTGTAATACATTTTACTTAGACAAAAATGTGTTAAGCAACAGTTCTCCTCCTGACTAGAAGGTTTCTAATTCATTCAATAACCCCTATCCTGTGTATTTGGTATTGCTAACTTCAGTAGAACATATCGCTACATGAATAACCGACTAGAGTCTGAGTCAAACACAGCTGAAGGAGGTGAAATGCTCACCATATGAACTTTGGTTTACATTCCTCATCATCACGTGGGAGTTATGGCAGGACAATGAGATCACATTCAGACATGATCAATCACCAGAAAAGGTCAGAACTCTGGTGTTAACAGCTGCCAAACAATGACAAGCATTGATTGGATGAACCGTATCCACAACACTGGCTTAGATCAATATTGTGGAGACTAATTGAATCCCCTATCAGACTGAGGGTAAGGTTCTGCCCATGTTTTTTCAATCAGACAGGAAGAGAAACATGGTTAAAATGTCAGTTGTTCTTCCCATATAAGACCGAATAGCCTTTCTAGTTCCCCTGAAGCCCAACATTTGAATATGGGGAAAAAAACACTCGTTGGACCAAAAGGAAACGTGAATCAACTCCTGCCCTGTGTGCTCCTAAGGGATAAAGCTTTTGTCTTGATTAGATCAAGTCTGATTGCAGCTGAAAACAGTTGCTTACTGGAATAGTACCAAGAACAGTAGCCCCCACCCCAGTCCTGAGCTCAGTCAGCATTACAATATTGTTAGAAAAGAGCCTTACACTGCCACTCTGGCTGAATTCCCTCACTGCTGTCTGGAGGTGAAACAACAGCTAAAAAGGTCAGAAAATGATGTGTTAAACAAACTAACTGTAGCATCCGCCCAAATCGAGTCTGACTTATAGGCCCTAATGTCAAATCCACAGTAGAGAAATGTACAATAACCCTGACATTCTGAGGAAGTCCTGGACATACACAGACACACTGCGTGTCCACAGTGCACCAGGTTATTACAGATTTACAGAGCATTTATTGTGGCAATAAGGAAATTGTACAACAGTGTGGCTGCTGTGCAGAAATGGAAATGAAGGAGGAAATGTGCCGTGGTGCTGGCCAACGGTTTTAACTCTTAGACAGACATTTAAAATTTAAGGTGACCTTGTGGTACAAAATCCAGATATACTTCTGTAGGTGTGTATGTGCATTTGCATGTGTGTATTTAAGAAAAAATTTCTAGTTTGTTACTCAAATTTGGCCTCAGTGGAAATCAGGGATACCTGGTGGCAATCTCTAAAAGACACTTTACATACAAATACTTGCCATGGTCCCGGGTTTGGGACCCAGGGTTTTGAAATGTCTTTGCGTCTTTGTTCCTGGTTTGTTTGTTATATTTATATTCCTATGTTTTGTTTCTGCTTTAGTTCTGTTCATGGTTACTGTTTATTTTATATTTCCTGTGTACCAGTGTGTTCTTGCCTCCCTTGTGTCCCTGTGTCTGTTTCGTCTCTGTGTCCTGGCCTCATGGCTGTCTGGTTTCCTCGTTTTAGTTATCTCGTCTCTCCATTCGGTTATGTCTCCTGTTTTCTGTGCCTTTTGTTCCCTGCCTGCTTGAGCTGATAGGCTGTTAGGTTCATTCATGTGTACTGTGTTTATCGTGTGCCTGCCTCCCTGGGTTGTGTCAAGTCTTGCTGCTTTACTTTGCCAGTCCCTTGTATCGTGTGCTTTGCCTTCAGTTTTGCTTCCCTTGTCTTGTTAGCTAGATTCAGTTCACCCGTTCCTCCCTGGTGTGTCTCATCCCCTGTCTCATGTGTACATGTTGGCTGAGTCTTCCTTTGTTGTCCATGTCGTGTCCTCGTCTTTGCCTCTGTGTGTCCAAATTTCCTCCTAGTTTCCTAGTTAGTGTATCTGGCTCCTGTCCAGTACTTCTAGTATATTTTTGCCCATGTGATCCAGCAATAAAGCTGCATTTAAGTTCAGTGGTCTTCCGAGCCCTGCACTGTGATCCTATTCCTGCCTGCCACACAGCCCATTCTATAACAATACTATTATTAAGTACTACAACAAAAATTTAGGTTAAAAACTATATGTTTTAAAGAGCAACACTCTCTAGAGAACTCACACAGACATGCAACATTATATCTTCAAGTGATTCCAATGTTGTGCTTCACATTACTCTGCGGAAATACAATAACAATAGCTCACATTGTGATACTATCATGTACACTGTATAGCAAGCAGCAACCTCCAGTTCTTCAAACAGCCATTTGGCAACACACTGATTGGCAAGTGCGGTTTGCTCACTGGTTAATTGTACCAGCAGACTGTCCAAGAAGCCAGAGCTCCAATTTGATATGTGAATTTCTAGCATTTTATTTGTATAATTACCAGCCACATGGGTTGGGGCAAATTGTTGATATGCAGATATATTTCATGAGGGCTTTTTGCGATGGAATTAATAATGCACTAGCACAAAATATTGCTATTTTTATCAGAGCAAGCAGGCACTCTTAACAGATTTCCCTGTTAATTTTACAGCTCTGGTAGTAATGCTGATGCATTAGTAAATTTAACATTACAGTGATGTGAATAAGTAGCTTTTTGCCTTTTTAGTGGTATTTTTTTTCTTCTTCTGTCTTCTGTTTCTTCATCTGTTGTATCAGAGATGATTATCTTGCATTATACTACAGAGTACAATGTACTTTGCAGCATGTCATCATAGTATCGTACCTTGACTTACTCTGTGATTCTAGCCCCTAAACATGGGTAATGTTGAGGCTTCAAAATGTGACTTCATTAACTTGATGTCACAGTGGGTACATTAATGGTTTATATGCAGTCTGTGTTAAGACAGCCATTCATGCTTTGCTAGAAATTTTAAAGAACCACACCTTGAACAACAAGTGATCCCTGTTACACTTCTTTGAAGTTTACTTAAAGTCCGTTCGAAGGACGTACAGTTGTGGTCATAAGTTTACTGAACATACACTCATCATGGGCATGAATAACATGGTAATTTCGGGGCATTTAATGATTCCTTTGAACTGTTCTTTTTACAGGGTGGAATAATTGTACAGCAAACACCTTTAATTACTTTAAAAGTAAAGAATTGGATGCACAAGTCTGAATTTATTTTGGATTTTCTCTAATCCACACAGGGTCAAAAGTATACATACAGACTCAAATATATACCTGCACTCACTGAAATCTTTTAATAAGTGTAGCTGAAGGTTCTACAATGTCTTTTAACTTGACAAGGCCAAGGACTATTAACTTCTCATTAGTTATCATGATTGACTACAACTGGTAGTTTCTCTTTGCCAGCATAAAATAGATTGACAGCACTCATTTGATTTACCAATATTCTGAACAATGGGATAGTCCAAGGATCTAAGAAGGAGAAGTAGATTTACACAAGTTGGGAAGGTCTCTTGGAGACATTTATAAACAACTGCAAGATCATCAATTCAAACAAATGTACGTAAGTACAAGTTATTTGGATGTTCAATTCAATTCCATTTTATTTATATAGCGCCAATTCAACAACAAGTCACCTCAAGGGGCTTTATATTGTAATGTAAAGACCCCGCAATATTAGCAATAAACCTGAATAATCACGACCCAATATGAGCAAGCACTTGGCAACAGTAAAGGAAAAGCTCCCTTAACAGGAAGAAACCTCTGCCAGAACCAGGCTCAGGAAGGGGCAGTCATCCGCCATGAGCGGTTGGGGGTGAGGGGAAAGAGAGGAAAAGAGGGGAAGAGAGACTATTTTGCTAAGACCTGGAAGAAGAACCAAACTGTCACCCTCAGATAAGAGGAAATTGGTTAGGATATTCAGGAACAACCCAGGAACCACCAAGGCTCAAGCCTGCCATGAACTGGAAACTGCTGGCACACCAGCATCACTGTCCACAGAGAAGCACTGAGAGGGTGCTGACCAAGAAAGAAGCCCCTGCTCCAAAATCAACACCTTCAAGCTTGACTGGAATTTGCAGCTGCCCACACAGACGAGTCAAAAGCCTTCAGGAGAAAAGTTTTATGGTCAGACGAGACAAAAATTGAGCTATTTGGTCACAATGACAAGAGGAGTAAAGGTGAGGCTTTCAAAGCTAAGGACACTGTCCCAGCTGTCAAGCGTGGCACTGGTAATTTCATGCTATTGGCCTGTTTTGCTGCCACTGGTACTGCACAATGCACAAAGTGAATGGAATGATGATGTCTCCAAATTCCTCAAGTTCACCTCAAATCAACAGCTAGACAGTTGAAACAGGACAGTTCCAACAGGACAATGATCCCAAACACTGGTTTTGGAAGCAGGCTAACATTACAGTAAGCTTCTGGAATGCCTTTCCCAAAGCTCAGACCTTAACCCTATTAAAAAATTTGTGGACTATGTTAAAAAGCCAGGTCTGCGCTGGGAAATTAACCATTTTAAATTAACTTTACCAAGAAGTGTGGTGAAATATCCAGTCAGAATTATGCCAGAAGCTTGCTTATGGCTACCAAAAGCATCTGGTTGAGGTGCAACTTACTAAGGGACATTTAACTAAATATTAGTGGGGGTGTATGTGTATAAATCCAAAACTGTGTACCCAATAATTGTTTTTTAAAGTCATTAAAGATATATGAGATACAATCATTCCACCCTGGAACCCCCCCCAAAAAAAACCCAAAAGCATAGCAGAATACCCACATTGTATCACATTTATAGACTTTGATTTACTGAATCACATGTTTGTATTTTCAATTTAATTGAGCTCCTTCGTTAGTGTAATTTTTGACCTTTCTGAGCTATTTTTTTCTCTGATATTTTAATTTTTATTGAGTTACATTGTTTTTTATGTTGTGGCTGCTGTAATGCAGTAATTCCCCAAATTGGATGATAAATAAGGTATTTCCTATTCATATTATGGAATTTTTGTTGTTGCCAGCGTTCCCTTTTTCTGCCAGAAAAATGTTGCTGTTTTTCCCAAGCAGCAATAACATGAAACTGGAGTTTGTGGCATTTTGCTAAATCACACTTTGAGGAACAATAATGTTGACATAATTCCACTCAGTTCTTTTTTTATTACCATACTGTGTCCTTTCCTAACTCTGTGTAACTCTGTCAAATCTGTGTAGCGAGCCATATGATGTAAATCTGATATTATGGTCTTCTATGAGAAACAAGTGTACCCAAGGTCAATCCAGGTAATAGTACATTGCAGCTATTTCTTTTGCTCTTCTGCTCTTATATGGATGAGGTTTTACATGAAATCAGCCTCAAAAGCTCGAACACAAACCAGAACTTCCTGTCTTTGGAAAACAAAACCATCTATCTGGATCATGCTGACTGTTGTAGTTTGGGTAGTGCTGAATGTGATACAGCCCTCTGGCTAACTTCACACAGTCTGTCTCTCTGACCTGCATTCAGTTTCCTCTGTGGTGCAAAAAGCTTTAAATGTGTGTGTATGGGTTTTTTGGAATACTCCTGCTTATCTCCCTGTTTTTGGCTCTTCCTCTCTGCACATGCTGATTTTTAGTGAGATGCTTAACGTAGCATCAGATGCTGCCGGGTAGAGGAATGTGCTCACGATGTTTTGTAGACACTGATGCAATCGAATGGCAAGCTTGGTGAGGCTTTTCACCACAACTTGCCACTCAGCAGCTTGCTAATGCTAATTACATGGAGAGAGATTTTAAAGTACTATGTAAATCAGACATAGAGCAAGTCCTTTAATAGCCTGTAACAGCGTATCTGCTAAGAAAAAAAAACAAAGGAAATGAGCTACAATAGCAGAGGATCACGATGAAGCAGACGAATTGTATTTAGTGACACTTTAATGCTGCTGCTGATCTGCTGACTGCAAAAACAGTGCAGCTCGGAGATGATAACATCAGTGTAAAGTCATGGTTCTGTGCAGAACAGCAGTACATAAGCTTGTAGACCTTTTCTACTGAAAACAAATCAATGAGAGGTAATGCACTTTCCCAGACAGACTCCAGCACTTTGATGGCATCGCTGACTCTAAACGCGCTCCTCTCTGACTCTACAGGAAGCTGCTTTCCTCTAAGCCTGCTGCTGAGCCTTTGCAAATGTCATTTACTGTTTGTCACTCAGAGCCGTGCAACTGAAAGGAGGCTCTGTTTGATTGTTTCCTGTATGTGAGCTGTGAAAACAAACGGCTCGGGGAGGGAAAATCACCCCGAAGGTGATCTCAAAGACAGGGGCACGACAGGTCACTATAAATTTGGACACTTTTTATTAAAGGATCCTTTAAAAGTTGTAAGCTTTTCTCACGACAAAAACTGCACATGCACAGACACTGAGGGCCAAGCTAAAGCAATACTTTACATCACATCTTGTGTTAACAGTTGTAGAAATACAGCAACTGTACTCGTGTTTAGGTTGAGCCAGAACTTCAGCAAGTCCTAAACAGTGCTTCAGGACTGCAGCTGCTTGTCTGAAAGGGGGCCCTGGAGAATTGCATCACCATCATTCCTCTCCACTCTGGAAGAAACTGGCAAGTCTGGAGCTAAAGGAATCTCCTTTCTAGAAAAACAAGCGCCCTGCTCTGGCATCAGGTGACGCAGCAGCTCATTTTAAGCTCATGTATTGATTTTTTTTTCTGCATGCATGTCCTATTCACAGTCTAGTTTCAACTGAAAAAAGCTCTAAACTGCCAGTCCAGGAAGCACTGTGACAAACCGCAGCTGAGAGAGAAGCCTGCTCTTTACTCAAACGTCCTCCCTGCCTCTTTTCTCTCTGTGAATAAAGTTAAAGAAAATCAAGGAGAGACTCCAGCTGCGTCCAAAGTCTGGGTGAGGGCAGAGCTACATGCTTTCTGATGAGTCAGGCCACTCCAGACTGAAAGGATGATAACCCGATGGGCATCAGTTAAGTTGGATAAAAGTTCGGCCTGGCTGCTTGCACATAAACCCAACTAAAATCTCGCGTATACGAGCGACATGCAATTACTCTGTGCCTTACCGAAGTGGATCCGGAGGACGATGCTATGTACACTTTGATCACCATGGTATATCCCTGATGCTGTCACAAGTCCGGCAGGCTAAGCAGTCGGCTGGTCGCTCTGCTGCTTGCAGACGCTTTGCAGGTGGGTGGCTGAGCAGGGAGACAAAAAAAAAAAACTACAGCAACAAACTTCCGAGGCTGAAATAACGTACGTCTCTGGTAGACAGCGCAGACTATCTGCGCAAATGCTCCGGTTCTCAGCACTGGATGGAGCTTTGCATTCCTCCTCCGCCTCCACTCTGCCTCTCCGCCCCTTTCAGTCTGTGTGCGTGTGTGTGTGTGTGTGTGTGTGTGTGTGGAGAGCTAAAAAGCACACACTCAGAGACTTGTACACGCAGAGAGCCCACAGCCCTGGCAAGATGGCAACGGGGTTATATTGTCTGAATATTTCAGCATCGACCCCCCCACCCACACACACAGACACACACACACCACCATCACCACCCCTTTGTCTGCAAAGCCAGACACTGACTATTGTTCTCTACACATTGCACATGTGCACCGTTACAGGTGTCCCGGTAGATGCTGGCATTTTATGTGAATGGAGCAGGGGAGTAAATGTGAAATAAAACCTGGTGTGATTTTTCGGAACACTTCCGAGCGCTTTTTGTGTAACAGCACAGCCAGTGGAAGCGCCGTCTTCAGCAGCCGCTTTATATTAGTCGGGCTTTGTGGGCCCCCTGCAGGCGTCTGGAGCAGACGACGCAAGGCTTTTCCCTGAAACGAATTTAGGAAAGCCGACTGACAAACAAAAAAAAATGTGAGAGGAGTGGGCGCCATATTGGACTCAAACGCGAAGTGAATTTGTGGTAAAATTCCTCCTCGCTGACCGCTGCAGATGTGAGCCCGTGCTTTAACAAGAGCCAGCGAGGATGCGTGGCTCACACTGGGGCATGTTGCCTGCCGCCGGGGCCTGTATGAACCGTGCGTACCGGCTCAGCCGCGCGGCCTCTCTCTCTCTCTCTCTCTGGCGCTAACACGGCGCACTCATATGAAGGCAACATGTCCTCGAGTGCGAGCCTTTTCCCTTCTTGCAGGCTTCCTCCCATCTCGCTCTGCAAGAAGCCATTCGCGCAGACCCCAGAACATCACCGGCTCCAAAATTCCAAGTGTTCTGCAGCCCCGAATGGCGTCACCCGATTGGCCGAGAGCCTATCAATCATGCCTTTAGCCGCACCCCTCCCCCATTCAACCACTCGCCTCTCTGTTCCAGTGTGTTTACTACACTGCCGAGCATAAGGGAGACACTCGTCTTCACATGCACTGATCCCACTAAGAAAAACAGTTTTTAGTTGTATTTGTAAGAAAACCTCCAAGAGATCAACATGCCCAAGAGAAAGGTACGTATTACCAAAATAATAAAAATAGTTTGAGGCGGATATCAGCCATTAATGCAATGAAAACGATTGTGAAGACATCCCTCTGAGACATTACTTAATTATAACGCAATGGATACCCGTTATTTTTCGCTGGTAATTTTTGCCTATTTTCTAGATATAATCTACATTTTTTGTGTGTTTGAATGAATATTTTCCTGTTCGGACGCGGCCTTTAAAACGCGTTTTCGTGTACGAGCCGCTGTCCTTTGGGGAGTCAGAAGTCTCTTTCGGTCTCCATGCAGTTAAAGCACAAGCAGCAGCCATGCTTTGCAGCTCTTGTCCACCTTCGTCGCCGACCTACCGAGAACAAACGCTTCACTTATCGCCATTCGGGCACCAAACCGGCCCGAAGTGGCTCCAGAAAATGCTTTAGTGCCTTTACTTTGCATTTTGACCGCAAAAGCAAACATTCGCCTTCGCGTTTCGATAAAATTATATATTTTCTCTCTTTGTTCGCGGTCCCAAATGGCTGCGATGGCGTTTCTCTGCCGCCCGGTGGCGCCTGTGAGCCTCAGCTGGTCCCTCCCCCTTCTCAAAGACTCCCGCGCCAGCTTTCAAATCTCAGCTCCATGCTCTGAATGAGAGAAAGAGATGGGGGAGTGAAAGGGGAAGGCACGGCCTGGACCCTCGAAATACGGCCTCAGAGACCCACATGGCTGAGCTCTCACAGCCTACAACGGAATTCACGCTTTAACCCAACATTTCTGGCCTGTAATCCCTTAAACCCACCTGTATTTGAAATGATCTTTACTTTTCACCTGAAACTGAAAAGTTTTTTCAGCACATCTATTACCAATCATAATATGTGTCCAAGTCATACAGCGTCTGTTTGCTGTTAGTATAAACAGCAGCTAAACTCTTATTTTTATAATGAACTCATTTTAACCTGTTATGTTGTGTTTTTCAGGCACATGGAGCAGAAGCAGGAGAAAAGGAGGAGGTAAGGGAGGAAACGCTGAGCAGCACCTGCACACGTGCATTTACAGTTCAGATTTTAATCGGCGTGTGAGATGCGGGTTGTTTTTTAAAAGAAAACATAGATTTTTATGCTCAATTCCAGTGGGTGTTTCCTGCTTGTCAAAATAAAAGCCCCAGTAATAACAACCTCTCTTGTGTTTCAGCCCCAGAGGAGATCAGCTCGGTTATCGGCGGTAAGAAGACGCATTTGCATGCTCACTGACCTCATTAATGTTACCTGATGAGAACAAACATGTAAAATAAAGCAGAATGGTTAAAAGCTGCACATATGCATATATCTCAATTAAGCATTAAGAGAACCATAAAGAAGCTTGAACTGCATTTTCTTGCTCTTTATACAAAATCCTTGCAAAGCAAAACTTCTGAACAAGTTATTTCTGCATAGAAAAGCTTAATAATCACTTCAGAATGGTGATATAATGCATTAGGCTGTAGCAACTTTAGTAGAAGTATCTCAAATATGCTTTCATTTGCTTAACTCATAATTAAGGCAGGATTTAGAAATGTTACAGCAAGTAGAAATGGCAGGAATGGATGTTAAAGGCATGTTCACATGTATCTACTTGTAATGCTAACTAAAAACCAATAGCTGGCATAATAGAGCTTCAGTATTTTTTTAATGAAGCAAAAATTGTGTCTTTATTCAAACAAGTTTCTTTTCAGGAACATTTTAAGCTTTTATGCACCAAAGTTCTCTCCTACCTTCAGAAGTACCAGAAAAGACTCTTTAAATGATCAAAGGAACTCCTGTAGCAACACTGTGTTCAAGAGTAGCAGTTTCTAGATCCCTCTCCTGTTCTTTCCCCCAGAAACCGGCCCCACCCAAGCCGGAACCAAAGGTCAAGAAGGCAGCAAAGGTGAGAGCCTAAATGAACTTGCATCATAGGAGACGTGGGTAGCGTTTGAATGCTCAGCCTTGCTAACCGCTTGTCTTTAATGGAAACAGAAAGAAAAGGCTGTGAACGATAAGAAGGAGGACAAGAAGACCAAGAAGGCGAAGGAGAACGCCGAGGCAGAGGCGAACGAAGAAAACCACTCTGAGAACGGCGAGGCCAAGACCAACGAGGTGAGCGGGCGGCAAGCGGGGAGGGGGGGGGGGTCCCGAGTCTCCTAGTGTCCTGCCCCCCTCTGGAGAAGCCTGGTAATTTCACATTTAAAAAAGTAGCCAAAGGTTTTAACTTCAGGCTGTCTGCTTCATCCCACAGGTGGAGGCAGCCCCCGAGGAGGCCAAGGAGGAGGCCAAGTCCGAGTAGCACCACTGCCCAAACTTCCTCCTCCTCCTCCTTCTTCTCTACATCCCCTTCTCCCCCCTTCCACCCCCCCCCCCAAAAAAAAAAAACTACCCCAGCCAGCCAGCCCCCAACCACCCACCCACCCCCCTGGCCTCCCCAAGTCTCTCACATGGTTTCCCTCCAAGGCGTATTGTTAACAGAGGAATATTTTTATCAATGATTTTATAAGTATCCGTACAGATTTTTAGCACAAAAAGCGAAGCTGATTATGGAGCGCCTTGCAGATTTGCAGTGGTCATATCAAGATGTCTGCAAGCAAGATGAACACACTAAAATCTTTTTTAAATGGCATTTCATGATTGTTGAAGGCTTGTTTGGTGTAGAAAGCGTGTCCCTGCCGGATTGGCTATGTTGTGAGTTGTGTATTTTATTTTTTTTTTGTTTGTTTGTTTTTTTGTTTTGTTTTGTTTTTGTTTTCCTCCCCTCTCCCTGCCCCTCCCGCCCATCTTCCCCTCTCTTCTTCCTCGGCGAATTAGACCTTCTCCCGCACCTCCCCCCTCCCGATAGTTCGGCCTTTTATCCACGTTTTTATTATAACGGTTTGGCCATGTTAATGTGGGTGATTCCTTTTAGACCTCTAAATGTGCAGTGAGTCCCCCCTTTTTGCTTGTCTCATGGTCTTGTTTTTTTTTTTTTTTTTCATTGAAATTGTGTTTTGACAGGAAAAAAAAAAACCCAACTTACTAGCGTGTTGTCCATAAGAAAGAGGAAGACGAACATGTGAAACATTCCGGGGAACAGCGATTGCCTCCGACCTGTCTCCTTAGACGACCCTGCGTGTTAAAAAAGAAAAGAGAAAAAAAAAAAAACGGCTCCTGCTCCATCCACGCTGTCACGTCAGCTTTTCTAAACTCTCTGGTTTTTTTAACAGCGATCAAATTTGGAAACCTTCTGTGACAAAAACGCAGGTGTCTGGTCCCTCTCTTATGTTCTGAAATTCTCTTAATAAAAAGAAGTCCTGGGAATTTTCCTCGAATCAGAGTCTCAAGTTTGTTTCTTTAAGAGAGAGTGAGGAAAAAGAAAGTGTGTGTGTGTGTGTTTTTTTTTGGGGGGGGGGGTTCAGCTTAATCTAAAGCTGTGAGTTCCCAGCTTTAACTTCCGGGAGTCATTTTGTAGGTAAAAGCAACCTTGCATTATCTTGAAATGTAAATGTAAAGATTGATTGTGTCCTGCGACCCTGCGTTCTCCAGTATTATACGGGCCTTTCAGCATCTATCTGTGTGAGAAGCTGTATCATCACAAAATTCTGCTTTCGCTAAACAGAACATCCCTGCCGCTTAACAAAATCCATCATTTCCTTTAAGAGCACCGCTGCAGGATGCAGATTCCTGACCGGCACATTTCTTCCTGCCCGCTCTGTACGATCACACGGTCAAGTCCGCTTGATCCTCCAGACTTACTGTAGGCACGTATTTGTTAGCTGAGGACTGAAACCAGTGTAATTTATTGGAAATATCTGTTGCAAAAGACTCCTAAGGGAGGTCAGGTCAAAGAAAGGTCAGCCGGAGCTTCTTTATTCCCCATCCCACTGATTGATCTTTCTAAAATGCATCAGTAGAGGACATTATACCCAGTAACTGAATAAAGCCTTTAATTAAGACATGCTTCTCCATGCTCTTGTCTTGCAGCGGTTATACCCCCACCCCACCAAAAAAAAAAAAAAAAGGGCCTAGATGCAGTCAGGGAGCAGACAGTTCCTATCTGCCCAGCTTCTTCGTTCCTCTTTAGGTTTACCACGTTCACATTAAACCCTACACAAACTCACGCATGAGTGCTGTGACCCACATTCACCTCGACCCTCAAAGAAAACATAACCTCACTGGTTTATTGAGTAACCTGCTTTAAAGAGAGCCCCATATTTAGGCTGCACACACAAAGCTTTATGCATCAGTACATGGCAAAGGCCTGACAGGAGGAGGATTGGGAAAATGCATGTAGTCTGTTGAGCAAACACAGTGTGAATAGGTGACTCTCTCTGGGCTTTGAGTGCGTGCATTTGCCTCCAGCACTTGCAGTGTGAGTGTGCATGCTTGGTGTGGTCTCTCAAGCCTAAAGCCCACCATGCTGTGAGTTCAAATATATGAGGTACACTGTTGTGTTTATATAGTGGCAGTGAGGCGTAATCCCCTTTATAACATAGCATTTCTAAGGATTTGATTGGATGCAACAGCCTGCAGCAGCTCCTCTGGTTTATGCTTCACATCAACTGTACGTGTTCATTAAGCTTCATTTAGCTATGAATCACTGCAACGCAGAAAATGACGCTCGGCTTCCCCCCCCCGCCCCCTTTTTTTCGGTCTCTCTTCCGCTATTTTGTGCAGCAGTTGCAGTCCTTCTGACCTGCATTGTCATGGCCGAGCACTGGGCTCCATTTTGTCGATATTTGGTTGCGCGCTGAGCTCCGTTGCACGGCGCCGCCACTAGATGTCAGTCTTGTCTTATAATTACACCTGAAAACACCAGCGCTTTGCCCACGGCCTCCTGTGGAGCTTTGATTAACCTTGCATTTGATTAACTCATGCATTAAAGGTGTTATTATTTTTCCGGAGGCATACTATGAGAGATGACTCACACATTTCTTAATGAAAAAGCATTTCAAAGGCCTTCTTCTACCTTCCCTTTTTATTCACATCTCAGTTCATTATGCCTTTTAATCCTCTGTCAGCAGCAGCCGTTTAATGCATTTACTTTTCAGTTCAACCAGACCCGCTAAAAGCACACGGCCAGGCCCTGGCTATGAATTGGGCAACCTCTAATGTGTGATATCCATCAATAACGTGCAGTGATGTGAGGAAAACTAAAGGAAATACATTATTGATCAGACAGAAAGTTACAGATCTCAGTCAGGGTGGTCTCTTTTTATTGCTCACCACCTTCTTTCATCTGTGCAGCCCTTGCGATATTCCTCAGCTCTTACACTCTCACTGATCTGTCCATTCATCCTGTCTCCTGTGATCAGCCCTCTGACTCGTTAACGGCTTTGATACTGAGATGCAGACACACACACGCACACATGCAGCCCTCTCCTAAGGCGATCAGGCATCAAAGTTTTAATTAGCCTCTACCAATATTGTTTTATCTTTTGCTTGTATATGCTTGCTTCCTGGTCTGGCTGAACTTGAATGTTTGCCTGCCTGCTTATCTGTCTGTCGGCCCATCTGCCAGTCTGCCTGCTCGTCTGCTGTTCATCCACTTCTGTGTCTTTTCACTGCCTAGTCTGAGTAACCACAAGGGAGATGTGCCCCCAGTCGTGCATGAACCCCCTAGTGTTTACTCTCACTTTGTCCTTTATGACTCTTGGATGGTTTGTTGACTAAAATAGCCCCCCCCCTCCTAAACGTTTGCACATCCTATTCTATCATCCCACGCATTTTCAACTCCCGTCGACTCCCCACACTCAATCGTTTACATCCCCCTGTCCGCATCACTCTGGTCAAAGACTGTGCATGTTTGCACACATCTCCCTGCGCGCTTCGGTGTGTGTTACATGAAGGAGAGGGGTGGGGTGTTCTCTGAGTTAAGAATGAGGATGACCTTTTACGAGGAAGTGATTTAAATGATGCCCTGTCGTCAGCAGGGAGAGCACTGTGTGAATGTGGATGAGCAATTGTTGTGGAAAGGACGTCACACTTTTGCACATGCTTAAAGCAGGAGGACGATGCGTGCGCGCGCGCGCACACACACACACATAAGCAGGCACGAGACGCCAACAGGTTCAGGTCCACATTTTGTGTGGAAAAACAGGAGTCCAATGTCCTCCCTGTAGACCTGAGGGATGCTTGAAATGAGCAGATGTTTAGTGGCATGCGTCTATGATACGCTACTGTGAGAGGATGCTGCTGTCTGGCTGTCTTAAACAACTGTTTGTGTTTGACTATCTTGTTTATCTCCTAGACGGGCTGCACTCTATGGGGGTGGGATGTTCAGGAGTAAATGGGAAGAGGCAGGATGAGAAAGAGAGGAAGAGAAACTACCAGGAGGTGTGGGGGGTGGGGGGCTGGATGCAGATGGGGATCTATTCTCTCCGTGCACACAGACAAGATGGGAATGAGTGCGTCTGTGACGTCAATCAGTGAACACACACACACACACAGAGCGAGACACTCCCCTCCTCTTCCAGTCCCATGCTAATACATGCTTCACTGCAAACAGCAGCAGTGCTACGGATCACAGGCATAAACATCAGCACACACAAACAGCCTCTCCACCACATCCACACTCACAGGCACACACAGACAGACACAGACATGCAGAACTGAGTTTTATCTCTTGAGCGCTCAATGTCAAACTCTCTTTTCAGTTGTTGCACAGTAAGAGGAGATTGTTTGGTGCCACAGATGGCATTTAAAGACCTGCTCAGAGTATTACCAAAGTAAAAAATAAAAAAAATTTATATATGTTTATATATATATATATATATATATATATATGCTGAGAGCTTACGCACTAACTACATTTTTTAAGAACCAAAGCTAGCACATAAACTGACTCCAACATGTCCACCACAGTGACTCTTGTTTTTGTGCAATAAGGAGAAAACAGACATGATGGAAAAGTGCTGTGTATATTTAATGTAAAGTTATCTTTGCTTTCTTTAATGGAAATGAATGAAGCATCTACTGAATTCAGTTTCAGCCACTGTAGATTTCCTAAGCCATTCTATCACTGACTGAGGACATAAAACATTTAACATGTAAATTCTTCATGTTAAATGAAGAGTTTGGACTACATTTAAGGCATGATTACACAGTAATACTGATGCATATCAATGGGATATTTTGTTGAATTCTGGATAGCTGTACCTCACTGAGATTTTATTTAAATGAAAGCATGTGAGATGTTTAAAAGGAATCCACTGCATCTTGTCTGGAACATGAAAAGAGCCACTTTCTAAAAGCTCCCAGTGTTTTTTGTAGGACTTAAGCGCATAAACAGAAATTTGTCAGTGACATCAATTACATAGTTACACTTGCGCTGCTGTATGAAGTAAAACGCTGGGTAAACTTATGCCAGCCACCTGCATGTAGAGCTGTGCTGTTTTTCTCAGTAAAAGGCACCCCTCACGCTGTTGTAACCTCGTGCCTTGGTCACACAGCCACCATTCTGATCCATTATGCTGAATTTAGTTTGTATAATTAAAAAAGTAAGGTCTTGTTGACCCACGGGTTTCTGAATAAATCTGATACCTAAGAAGAGACAAGCAGACAAGCAGGAGGCACAGACACTATTCAGTAAACACGACTGTCTTCCACTATATTCTGCATCACTGCACAATTTAGACTACTTTAAGAGGAGTTAAAGATGTTGTGGTACAAGCAGAGCATGAAAATATCACAGATGGGTTGACGCTGCGAGTAGAGAGAGAAGGTGATATGATCGACAGCTTTGATTCCTCAAGGTTTTCTGATTCAGGGCCCATGTAAGGCATGCATTTGGCAAGTTCGCCTTTAAGAAATCATCCATCCATGTCATAGAGTCGTGACGACACAGACTTCTATCTAGAGAAATGAAAAACTATTTTTGAAACACTCCACACTGCCTGCCCAATTTTGCTTTTAAGGATGAATTAGTGGATAAAGTAAGAGCGCATCAATTTCAGAGTGTGGGAGGCATGTGTCTGTGTGTGTTCCTAAAGTGGGGGGGATTGGGTGTGTGGGTGTGGTGGGTAGCATTAAGGATGCAGCAGTCACTTCTCTTTCTAATTGCTTTATTTCTTTGAGGGTTTTCCCCCCCCTCATTATGTTCTCATGTATCCTCAGCTGGAAGAGGACTGAGTCACTGCAGCCATGGAAGCAGGTGGGTGGGTAGGAACACGGTGGATAGGAGGGTGAGGACAAGGGTGTGGGATGTGGGGCAGTAGGAGATAAGGGAGGGGGTGAAGGGGGAGGTTGTAGTGAATGGAAAAAATATGAATGGTGAATACTATGCATCCATTTTATTGCTGTGCAATGCTCAGTCACTGAAACTGAAATTTCATCTGCACAGGAAAATAAAGCCATCCCAAACGATTACGGTCTCTTTTACAGTCACTCACAGACGACTTTAAAGGGTAATCGAGAGAAAGGAGCGGAAAAATTAATTCAGGGAATATGATTGGGGGAGTAAGGGGAATAAATGTGTCTGCAGCCTTAATTATCTTAATACACACTTCAGACAGAGCAACACGTTTCATCCCTTAAGCCTCTGCTAACCCCAACTTGATGCTTTTGTTTTCTTTTTTTTCCTGCAGAGGCTAAATGTGCCCACGAGCAATTTCTATTTTAACTCTGAGGTATAAAAAGATTAAGCACTGTGAGCAAACCAAAAGCCTTTCAAAAAAACTCAAACCTCTATGATGTTTATGAAATGGTACTAAGAACACTATCAAATCAAATGTACTGGCCTGAGTGTGAAAGACAGAAAGAGACAAAGGCAGATGTGTGGGTGATGTTCTCTTTTTGCCTCGCTGAGTTTGAAAATGTTTGTCGAGGGTGGACGGGTGGGCAGGCCATTAGGAAAATTGATGTTCATGCAGATGTGTGTATGTGTGTGTACATATGTGCGTGTATGTTCCTGCTCTGACATCACTGCTGCCGTCACTGCAGCCACCTCACAGTGACTCCCTTGTGACTGAAGGCCTGACAACCTCCCACGCTCTCCCCATCCACCTCTCCTGCTCCTCTTGCCTGGCTTTATCTATAACCTCACCCCTCCTCGCTTGCTCCTTGTCCACTGCTTTCTGTCTAATTCCTCAGCTCTGTTTTCTCGTCTATGTCCACTATTTTTTCACTTCACCCACCTTCTTTTCCTTCTTCCTTTTTTTTTTCTCTCCCATCGCTCTCTCCCCCTCGTTTGGTGTGTGGGTCTTCCCTGTCTTCCGTCATGCTCTCTGCACCCACAGTGCTCCCTGTCTGTGTCTCTATGGAAACCCTGAGTGGACATGAGTAGCTCAGAGGTCTGTGAAACACTGATACAGACACTATTAGATCACATGCTGTCTTTCCCTCTCAGAGAGCTGCGTGCATGTGCAAGCAGTGCAAACCCTTACTGTGTGGGAATAGATGCTGCGTGACCATGGCAATACCAGCCTCCTCACAAGATACACCCCATCTCCCCCTGTGCCAATGACCTATCAGTGGTGTGAAGTGGGAAGAAAAGATGGAATGAGGGAGTAAGGAGGGAGCCCTATTGTTTCATTATACTGTAAGTCTCTTCGATTACTAGCTGGAGAAAGGGACCACCTGATGCCGCCTCTGCACATATATTGCCATAAGAAGAACACACAAAGCCATGTTACCATGGCTTCAGAGGACTCTTGACTTACATTTATTTCCTAGAGACTAACCTTAACCTTAACTATTTATCACTTAACCCTAACCTTAATCTTAAAATATGTCTCCATCTTAAAATATAGTGATTTACATTTTGGGTGGATGACTTTATGTCCCCATAAGGATGATAAGTCCCCATAAGTATGGCTATGTAAACAGAGTCCCCACAGAGTTATGAATTCCACCCCACCACACACACTTTGTCCCCCTCCTCTCCTTTCTCCCCTGTCACTCTCACACACCTCATGAACCATATTCTCCTTACATTTACACATTGTTGAGCCTGCTGTGTTGCGTAGCCCGTGCGTCATCCCGGGTCCAAACACATCTGAAGGACAGGTAATTTGTGATAAGAGGCCTCACACAGACAGAATTTTACAGCTTTGGGTCGCTCTCTCCTGGGCACCATCGTGATTTGACGGTCATGCTTAAGTGGATCATTATGGGGCATAATCATGGGGAAGGATACATAAGCTGCACAGCATGTCATTTTGGGGAGCGCTATGGAGTTATGAATGTGCGTGTAAAAAGGCAGGAAAATGTGATACTGGGATGCTTTTTCTCTTTGCAGTCAAGCCATTAACTGTTTTGAAAAGGAAAAGAAAAAGATCAATTTTCCTCACATGTGAAGGTTTGTTGAGTTTCCCCTTTATTTTATCAAAATATACATACATAAACTACAACAGGACTACATTAAAGAAGACATCAAAATGGGCAGCAATAACAGGGGTCAAAAACTGAACAAACACCCAACCCAGCCCCAGGCCCACCCCATTAACACCCCCAGTGCAGTGAGATAAAGACATGCCAATGATGTCTCACATTTAGGCACTTGATTTCCCTACCGAACCATCTTTGGTCATAGTTGCTGTTGCACAGTTTCAAACTGAGATTCAAACAGGTTTGAGGTGGATCCAAACTTGATTCACGTTGGTTCTGGTGTGAATCAGCCAAAGCTGATTTACGCTGAGAGGAGTCGTATGAGTTTAAAAGCAATTCGGTTTAGACAGAGCCGCATCTGCCAGGTTTAGAGATGACCCAAAGATGGTTATAACCTGACCACCTCCATAGAGTAAACCACAGTATTAATTAAATTAACACTAGATGATACAATACTTCACATGATTACAGAAAGGACTCCACAACAGAAAGGAATCAAGCAGCACATCTTAACACAGTTTACCTGAAAACAATGCAGTGTATTTTCACACAATATACTGTAATCAATACGCTGTACAGTCTATTCCAAAGGCATTGTTGTTGTTTTTTGTAGGAACTAACCAGTCTGTTTACCACTGAGTATAATCTTGGAAATTCTTGCAAAAATAGATAAATTTTTAATAAATTAAAAGCCTTGCTTTGATTTTAGGATGTGACTTTTTAAGCTACTCATGCATTGTCTAACTGTGTGCATACAGTAATACACATGTCCACACACATATATATGTGTGTGTGTGTGTATGAATGTGTTTTGATGAAAATACTGTACACACTGGTATACTTGTCCCTCTGTCCTTTTTTGGAATACACCCCCTTCAGTAAAGGAATAACAAAGTTACATTAAACTGTTTAAGAAGCATAGTAGTCACACAGTATTTGGCAGTGAACAGTCCTAATTTATCCATGCACAATATCAACCACAGGCAAGGTCCACATTCTGAACAAACCCATTAAGAACAACACAGTAAGAACATGAAAAGAGTGTACAAGAATTTAAGAACCTGGAAGTGTGTTTGCATGTGTGTTGTGTGTGTGTGTGTGTGTGCATGTGTGAGTGTGTGTGCATGTGTGTGAATGTCAGCAGTACAGTTGGTTTCCCAGGGAGACCAAAGGCCTATGACTCATGTATAGTGCATACAGCATTTTCTGGAATTTTTAACAATATCGGAAGAATTATTATTTTCCACAAAGCCCAGATAATTACATATAATCATGTTAGAACCTTACAGAGTACTTAGGGAGTTTAGTGTAAAAACCCACTCAATCCCACCCCCATAGGTCTATTATAGACCAAACAGTTTATCTCTGGATTATATTTCCATTCTCAAGCTTTTTCTTCGGGGCAAGCACCACCTCACTAGCTCAACTGTGTATTTTATGTAAGTACATGTATATCCATGCATGTTTTATACAAGTCCAGTTTGCGGGTGCAGGTGTAAGGGGTAAGGTTGGTATAGCAGAGTTGATCCCCCTTGGGGTATGTAGTAGCTGCAGTAGCTGGGTTCTGTGAGATAGGGGGCAGTGTGCTCAGCAAGGTAGGGGGCAGGCTGATAGAAGCATGTCACATGGTCTGTGTTGGGTATTATGTTCTGCTCTCCTAGAACCTTCAGTGCCAGCACTGTGATCATATTCAGTGTCTGACGCCTCTCATGTCCCATCAGACACACCGTGCTGTCATCTACCACACGACGCAGCGTCATCAAGTATTGGTACTTGCTTCTCTCCTCACCGATAAAATGGTTTTTCAAGTAGGACAGGATCTTTCTCTGTTGTTCCTGCACATCTGGGAAATCAATAAAAAAGCGTGAGCACATATAGCGCTCCAGCGTCTTTATCTGAGTCTCGCTGGCTGGTCGGTAGTCTCTGACCAACAGGTTGCTGTATTTCAGCAAGCCACCGCCTCGAATCTCCTCAGGGTTCCTGGTAGCGATCAGACGGTAGCGCAGGTGGTCCATGGCTGCCTCAAAGTCACCATACATGCTCTCCGCCAGGACTTCAACAGCAGGGACTGAGTCAGATGCCTGAGGAGAGTCACACTGTTCAGACGTGTCTGTGGTTACCTCGGGGGCCTCTTTGTTCTCAGGCACAGAGTTGGCTGCCTCAACAGCTTCTGGAGAGGCAGATTCCCTGGGGCATTCAGACTGAGAGGGAGGCAGTACATGTGAGGTGGAACTTGGGATTGTGATTGGAATGGAGACAAGCTCAGTAACCCGAGGCAAAGAGGAGATATATTCGTGTTCCTTTTTAACCTCCAACTGTAAAAGAGGAACTCCCGGCTGAGGGGAAGACTCTTTAATCTGTTCATCACTGTCTGTGTTTAGTATCAAAGGCTCCATGTCTGAAGATACCTGAGGTACAAGGTCCTCTGACTCCACTGGTGGAGTGAGGCAGAGGAGGGGGGGCTCAGGCAGGGGGAAGGGGGGGTGGGACAGAGTGGAGGAGGGCTCAGGCTGAGCATTGGAGGGGTGAGGTAAGGAGGTGAGCTGAGGCAGGATGAGGTAGGGCTGAAGCTTAGGGTTGGAGAGCTAAAACTAGTAGCAGGGCTGACGGTGCTTAGCATCGGCGATGAGAGGCAGTGAGACGGAGGGGTCAGGCATGGGGGAGGGCTGAGGTTGGGGGGCGAGGGAGTAAGGCAAGGAGGGGACAGACTGAGTACTGGAGGGGTCAGACAGGGCACAGGAGGTGTGACACAGTGGGCGGAGGAAGCTGAACTAAAAGCGGTCCCTTGTGAACTGTCACTTGGCTGATTCACAGCCATCTTTTTGGTCTGCTGTTCTGCGTGTGAAACTAATGTGTCCACTGAGTCAAGAGGCTCTAATTGTTTGGCAGTTTCTATAAAGGGGGACTGGTTTGGCTCATCAAAATCCACAAATGTAGTTGGTGTCTCTGTTAGGCTCTGATTAGTTGTTTCACCTGGATCCTCTGTGGTTAGCTGAGAAATTGGTGGCTCTTGAGATAAAGCAGACATGGAATCCACAGCAGAGCTGGAGATAATATCAGAGGCTGAATCAGGAGTTGAGCTAAATTCGGGCTCTGAAGCTGGGTTACTGGAAGGATCAGGTTCAGAATTTGTTTTAAAAGAGGTACTGCTTATTGGGGTAGCTACAGGGTTTGAACTGGAAGCAGTTAGCTCTGTGTTAAAGGCCAAATCAGGGCTCGAGCAAGTGTTTGAATCCACGCAGGGCACAGAAACAAGATCGTTTTCAGGGACTGAGCTGGGGTTAGGACCAGGTGTAACCTTTCTACACATCCTCCGGGGGGGTTTGGGGGACGAGTGTTTGAGCACCACCATGTGAGATAGTCTCTCTGAGGCCTTACAAGAGGAAGGAGAGGAGGTCTTTTTGTCGGAAGCAAGGCTAGGTGGTGGAAGTAAAATATCCTGAGTATCTGAAGGGTTAACGGCATCAAGTGTGTTAGATGTTTTTTCTGAGTTTTCTGTGTGTTGTGTGTTGTGAATTTCCAGCAAATCCTGTGTGTCAGGAAGCTGTGTGTTGCAAAGTGTGAGAGCGGAAGAAGAGGAGCAGGAACAAGCGATACCCTGTGTGTCCTCTGTGATTTCACATATTTTGGCGTTATTTTTCCTCTCTGCTTCTATTTCTTCCTCTGTTTCTGCATTTCCTTCATCTGCTAATTTGTGTGAATATGTGCTAGTGTGTAGAGCTGGCACATGTTGAGTTTTATCTTCTTCACTGCTGCCCTGATACTCTCCAAAAGACTTAGATATGTTTGTTTTATCAGATTGCTCTGTACTGTGAGGTTCTTCTCTAAGGTTTACACACTCTCCCTGGGTTTCGTTTGAGGTTTGTGGTGTCTCAGACTGTTCCATCTGCTCTGCGAGTTCTTTCTGTTCATCAGGGGGCTTTGTGTGGACAGAGGGTTCTCTGTGATTTGAATGTGCTGGTGCTATGCCATCACAGGGCTTTGCTTGCTTTAACTCTTCTACCTTTGTTGAGTTTTGAGTCTTTTCCGAGAGCTCTGGCTCATGTTCAATCTGAGCTGGTGTTTCAGCTTTCTCAGGGGCTTGTTTCTTTTCTGACAAAGATGTCTGGTCTGCCTTGTTTAAATTTTCTCTGTGCTCTGACACTTTTTTCAGCCCTGCAGGTGTTTTCTCTTTGTTGTCTTTCTCCAGCACGGAGTGTTTTGTCTGGTTTGAATGTACAGTTTGTTGTGAGAATTCAGTCTGAGAATTGCTTTCCTGCACCTCATCTCTCTGTTGTTTCTCACTCTTTTGAGCCTGTTCTTCACCAAAAAAGTCTCTACCTATGGGCTTCTCTGTTTCTGGCACAGCTGTTTGATTGAGCAGGGAAGGAGAGTATTTATTCTGAGTCTCTGCAGGCTGGTCCTTAAGATCAACTTTATTCATTTTGCGCTGTGAGTCCTGCTGCATGTAAGACTCTAGGAGACGGTCCAGAATGATCTGGAAGGAGTCTACGCTGAACTCAAACTGCCGCCTCAGCGCACTCACAAATTTGAGCTCCAGGTTTTTGCCACTGTTGTTTGAGAGGGAGATGAGGCTCCAGCGGTCATGTTCGTTGAAGACTTTGACCATTTTCTGGACATAGGCCTCCTTCATTGTGGCGTTGCTGATCCGTTCCCTGTTGACCGCAGCAGGCAGGAAGTCCAGCAAACAGCCCAGCACTGACTCTTTGATCACCTGGCAGGGTAAAAGGTCAACAGCATGACAACTGCAACAATGACAACAATCTACTATTGGAAAAAAAAAATCATGATTCTATTATGGTTTAATTTTTAGTATAATCTAGTTAACCCTTTAACTCTGGGCGATCGCCGCTGAAGCACCGGTTTCCTGCTTTTACAAGCTGCAAACAGCTGGTTAAGACATAGCATATCACTGCCGAGTTGGCTGATCAAAGGAACTTTGATCAGCTGGCTTTTACCATAACTCCGTGATCATTTGTCCTATCGGAAAAATTCAAATGGTTCCTGAAAGCCCAGAAATTGCACTTCACAGCCATAAAGGAGTATTATGGTATTTGTTGCTGGAAGTCTGCCAACGGCGCCACTTTTGAAGCATGTTGTGCCACGGCCGATGCCTTCGGGGTTATAGGGTTAAGACAAGCAACAAGCAGAATTGATTCAGCCACAAATTATGGTTAGGATTACAACATCATTATTAAAATACCCCAGAAAAATCAATACTGCCACCCCCAAACAGTTTATTTAATGACATGCTTAAAAACAAAAAACAAAACACAGTATGAATTCTGGTCAATGCAGGGAACTGAACCCAAGGCTAAATTGTAGCACTGAATTGTTTCCTTTTTTTCTACCTAAGCGATACTCACCTGGAACTCCTCTTGACTGGGCAACTCCACTCCAAAGATGATGTCCAAGTCCTTGTAGCTCGTGCCGTTGTCTCGGACAAGGACGTGACTAGCTGTGGAGCCGTTTAGGCGAACATCTCTGACCGTGATTCCCTGCTTCTGTAGCCTGGCCCGCACGGCTATGATGATGTCACGGGGTCGCAGCTCCAATGTGGGAAAGTTCCCACGGCCATGGATGGGAACCACCTCTGAAAGAACCTGATGGAGAACCTCCACCTGCTCAGTGTTCAGGCTGTGAAACCGCTGACTGGATTTCTTTTCAGACATGCTGCTGCCCTAAAGGGAGGGAAGGAGGATAACAATGAGTCTATTACAGCTCCTCAATGAAATATGCTATGTGTTTAACGCTCTCTCTTTCTCTCTATTACACACACACACACACACACACACACTCACTCAGTATCACTCATATGCACACTCCCTGCCAGTCTGCTGTCTGCAAGTCACAGCTTGGCTGACAGCTTTTCCACAATGCTAATGTAACTGCTGTGTTGACAAGCTGACACATGGAGCAAACCACGTAGATGTGCTCTGCATAAATATTCTTCAACTCTTCAACCAGGTCACAACAAATCATTGTGGAAGCATTTGAGTTACAAAAGGAGTCTGAAACATGTTACAGTATTTACTACCCATGACATACTTTAGTTACACTCCATCTTATAATAGCTGGTTCAGGATTTTAGTTTAATTCTTTAAAAAATAGAGACAATGATAGAATATAATCTTAGTTATTGTATAATAATAATAATAATAATAATAAAATGCAATCTTTGTTTATTGTTTTCACCAGACAAGCAAGGGTTAAGCTGAATGAGTCATCACCAGCAGACTGCATTAATCACACCAACGTCACTAATTAAAGACACACATCTGTTTTTGTGGTCGTGTGTGCAGCACATGATGTGTGTACATTACAAACATTAACTCTTCCACCCATTTAAGGGATTGTGTGCAACACCCCTAAAATTCAAACCCAAATTGGAACAAAGTGAAATTTAATATCAGTTAATTCTAATGTTTGGCTTTTAACATGTGCATTCCTCCTTGCACTTACACACTCAGCCTCTGCCTCCATCAATCAATCTTTAAAAAGCAGAAACATTTTCAGTAAACTGCACAATACCTGTAGTTGCCTAACCAAGTTAGACTGAAGGGTCTCTGTTAAGTGATTGAGTGTGCGATTGTGGGCGCCTGTCAAAGTGTTTCAGCGAGTGAGTGCTCGTGTTCGAGTGGGCAACTGTGGTTCATAGCAGCCTATTATGAGCTATTGTTTCCTTTAATCAATAGTTGTCACTCAGTGCTACAGTTGAATGCGGCTGATTGCTATGATTTGTCAATACTAGCAGGCTAAACAGTGGGATAATAATGAGCAGTAATCGGATGCTTTCTGGTATCATTTTGTCAGACACCAGAGGGTTATATTCTGTAACAACCACAAACAAAATCTATAATGGGGTGTTTAGAAAACTTTGCATGCATTTCATCAAACACTAACTCAGCATTTTACTGCAGCACCTACAGAAAGCTACAGAAGTCTTTTTTTTGTAAAGAAAAAAAAGGTCTGCTTACCAGGATGCAAAGAAGTTGAGTCTGAGAGCACAAAGCTCCTAAACGGCTGTTGTGGATGAGACATCTGCTTCTGTCCCAGTTTAACTCAGCAAACTTCAGTTTGCCAAATAATCATCATAGAGGCAATACAAACACTTCCAGATGTTTACACTTATCACTTATCTAGCGACAAAATGTGTTCAGGAGGCACTGCGGGACCGTTTTCCAACTGGCCCCGTCTGTCTTCTCTCTCTCTCTCTCTCTCTCCCCCTCAACCCCCTCCCCTTTCTCACTCTCCTGCAAACTTGCAGACCGAGTGACTCATCCAGGCGTATCGGCTCAGCTCACACATAATCTATAGCCACTGAAAACCCAACAAATCTGAAGTCCTCATACGCAGTACATGTAAAACAAACAAACAATAAGGCTCTGTAAACTCAGATGTATGTCTTGGGTAGAGAATCTGTCAAGTGGCACACAGGACGAAGAGTTAAAAACTGTAGATATAGTCGGAGTAACTAATATATATATATATATATATACACACATAAACACACACACACACACACTTACATGTATGTTCTCGATTTTTACTTTTCTGCTCTTTAATGACTCAGAAACATATGAATGCTGACGTAGAAGATGACACTATTGTGTTTATAACACATTAACTGACCAGAACTTCTGTATAAAACATATAGATTTTAAATGCAGCTGCTTAATTAGTATATTTCTACAAAAAGAAAAAAAGAAGAAAGAAATACAAGCAATATTTTTCTCCACCTGCTGGGTGTTATAGTTCACCACTTGTACAGTTTCACAGTCCATCATTACCTAGAATATACTGGAAGCAATGTAAGAGCCCCGCTGGGTTTCATCCTGCCCTGATGCTCTTCCCGCTAATCACCTAATCACGCAATTACTTACACCTGAGGTGGCAGGTGGAGGCAATTAACCGCAATTAAGTGCCTGCCAGGGTAAAGGGCAGCACTTGTGAGCATTAAAAACTGGATTAAGAAACTTCAGAGCTGAATGTTCTTACCTGTTGCTGAGGCATTCGAGGGAGCGAACGGCTCCTGACTTGTCAGCGGAATTAAACAGCGGGTGTCCACGAGCCACAGGTACGGAGAGTTTGTGTTTTCTACTGGGTTCGTTTTTTCCTCCTGAAGTCCCTCCGTTTAGACTCGGTGCTGACGCGGCGGTGTCCCTTATAAGGCGTGCGATGCCAGAATCTGCGCGCGAGTTCATTCGGGCGCTGTCCGGGAGGCGCGTGGTGCTGAAATGAAGAATGAGACGAGTCCTCGCGCTCTTGTTTCTCCTTCGGCCGCCTGGAGCGTAACGCAGTTTCCATAGCGACCTGCCGTCATTCAGTTATGACTGGGGAGTGTGCGTGCGTATGTGCGTGCACGCGCGCGCAGCAGCAGCAGTCTGCTCACAACAATGATGGGGGGGGGGTAAAGAGGGCGTTAACAAGTGTCAGGGATAATTTGTGTATTCGTCACGGCCCCGTGTTTAAAAGAATAAAAGTTTACTTGTACTGCGTTGTACTTTAGAGTATCATCACTTTATTATCCGGCTACTCTGTGTTTGACGTGTCAGTGCTAGACCCAACTGGTACCACATCACTTCAGTATTTCTGCCGTGGCTGCGCTGGGGGGGTTGAGGCCAGAAATGTCAGCGTTATATACAGTGATAATCTGACAGGACCGTAGTTCTGGAGAACATTTTCCCAAAACACTTCTCATGCGCTTCAATCTCCCTCACGAAAACATCATTACATCTAATGCTGTGTCCATACAAAGTGTCAGCAGATATAGTATGAGTCATCCATGCAGCTCCCTCCCCCTAACCCAGCCGTTAATCCCCCCCATCACCACCCCAAACCCCAGCCCTCTTTGGCTGGCCGGTGCGCGTACACACACACACACACACACACACACACACACACACACACACACACACACACTGGAGCGCTTTTTCTATCTGGACAATTACAGCCAGTAATCCTTCCTCCCCTTCATACTGCAATTTTCTTGCTCCATCCCTTAAACCCCCTGCTTGCACCATAAATCCCCGCATGTGTTCCCCTGCTGTGTCCGCTCACACAGTCATTGTTTCCGCGCGGGACTCTATAAACAAGCAGTTACAGATGTTACCTGGCTACGCGTTAATGCATCCGCAATAAAGTGAAAGGAACATGCGTGGAAGCGTTAAGTCAAACACAACTGCCTCTGTGGAAAAGGTCAATTTACTCCTTCTCTCTCACTCTCTCTCACACACACACACACCACACACACACACAGAAAAGCACAAATGACGTCACTAGACGTGTACCACAGCCTACCGATACCGGGTAAACTATTTTTAGCCTGGACGGAACTTGTCTGCTTTGCTTTGGACACGCGCGCCCCGTCCACTTTTCCAACGGTCGTGACGTAAAGGCGCGAGCACGTCATGCTGAATCGTGATCAAGTGTGACGATGGTGAAAGGTGGCCAGAAGTGTCAGCGGTTGTACTCAAAGATAAACATAAACTAAGATGTTTCACAGCTCTTTCTTCAGCCTCGCTGCAAGGGTCTTAGTCACATTATAATGCAAATAATTATTTACTGATGACATAAAGTTATTTTACACGCGTACATATCGGTCGACTAGAGTTTTTTTTTTTAATTAAGAATTGATCATCAAACCTAAGCAGGAAAATTCAGGAATAGTCTTACTGCCTAAACGACACTCTTTGGCGCATGCGTGATGTGACAACGCCTAACAAGTAGCGTTTTTTCGTAGCAGTATCATTTACTTTTAAACCACCTAACCAGATGATTAAAATCTCACGGTTAGAAGACTTTTTTTTTTTTTAACGGAAAGACAAATTAAAAAAAAAACCACCCTATTTTAACCGTATCAAAACAAATGCGGAAGTATGCACAACTGATGCATCTTGCCTGGACTGATGGTGGTACAGCCCTCAAAAATCAAAACAAGCATCTCCGCGCTTAGCTGGATGCTACCTTGTATCTGTACATAACGAAACTCAAAAGACTTTCGTCATGTCGAATATGGATAGTATCCTTTCCTTTGTACTCTAACTGTCCAAAACGATGGGTGCATTTCCCTAGCAGACACCGCAGCTAGGCATAAGTTGGGCTTGGTAACTAAGCTAACCCTGTCATACTTGGATTGAACGTGCTGCTCCGTCATGTAGTTCTGAAAGAAACAGGAGTGGTGTCTTCCTTGTTTTGATATATTTAATTTAATATGGGCCTAGATTTTCACGAACATCATGAAAAGCACTGACTTTTTGACAAATTAGCTTCAGGCTCGTCCTTGTAGCATTACACTGTAATTTGTATTTATTACTAATGCTCTGCTAGCATGAATCCTTGACCGGCTGTTACAGAACATTTGTTTAACCTCAAGTTTGCTGCCAAGGAACTACAGCGCAACTCCAAGAAATGTGATAAAGAGGAAAAGTCCGAAAAAAATAAAGTGAAACAGGTTATTTTGATATATTTATTGGAGTCTGGAAAATTTGGGCTGCAGCATAAGTGTACTGTATGTTACACTGTATGTGTATGCTGTGTTTCTCAGGCTATCCAGAAGGGTAATATGGAGGCAGCCAGGATCCATGCAGAAAACGCCATCCGCCAGAAGCACCAGTCCATTAACTTCTTGAGGATGAGTGCCCGTGTGGATGCTGTAGCCTCTAGAGTCCAGACTGCTGTCACTATGAACCAGGTCAGGACTGCAGGCCAAGGGTTTGTAGAAGACTTGCCTTGCTTTCCAGTGTCATGTCACTGATGACCAATGAAAACCCTTTTTAATGTCATCGCACATTCAATTCTGTCAGGTTCCCTGTATTAATTTAGTTGTATTTTCCATGTAATTTCAGTAGCATATTTTTTAAAAAGTACATTCTTTTTATATTATTATTTTGGGGCTTTTTCTGCCTCTTTTGTGTTGTAGTGATTCTAAAGAACGATGTCTTGTATTCACTCACAGTAGATGACTTACCCAATAGTTGCAACTATTCAAGATATTTGTCATATATTTCCCATTGAGTTACGTATAATGTAAAGTGTTTGTCAAAATTTCATGATGGCCTTGCATGTGCATTGACATCAAAACCTCTTGTCTTAGATATAGTGTGCTTGTTCACCACATTAAATATGCATGTATGTGACATCTTATTTCAGGAGATGAAGAGCTGAAGAGTGCAGCCACTTCAGAGTCAGCCAAAAGGGCTCACAGACATGCAGACAAAAAGACACCAATAACATAATGTCATTAGATGTGCTTCAGACCCTGTGCTATTAGCTTCTCGCTCTTGTGAGAGCGACAGCCTCTTTTAAATTGCTTTAATTCAACATCACTATAGGAAAGGGACCTTTTCACTGAATAAAACTTAATAATGTCTGCAGAAATGGAAGGAGAGTGTGAGATGTCATAGCTGAACAACACCTCTGAGCACCCTTGTGTGTTGCTGTAATGCTGGTGCCTCTCATTAAAGTTAATGCCATGGCATTAATTATAAACCCATTTACCACAGCTTGTTTACCTAACGGTAGGTTTGTTTTTGACTAGATTAATCCTTAATCAGCATCATCCTAGAACTATTAGAGATGCTTCTAGTGTGAGACATAGTCATGACAAAGTGTCTAGTTAAAAGGGTTAAAGTGACACCTAGTGGGCATATCAGGAAACAGTGCAGAAGATTACCTGAGCTTCAGTAGTCTATTTCATGTTTTGTTTTCCCAGGTATCAAAATCCATGTCTGGAGTGGTGAAGTCTATGGATGCTACACTGAAAAGCGTGAACTTGGGAGAAGGTAAAAAGCTACCCCATATGCACTGTATGGCACAACGATTATTCAGGAAAGTTCTCTTCATTACCTTTTTTCTTTTTTTCCCCTCTCTGCATAGATCTCTTCACTGATGGACAAGTTTGAAAAGCAATTTGAGACTCTTGATGTGCAGACAGCCCAGATGGAGGACACCATGAGCAGCACAACCACTCTGACAACCCCTCAGGTAACAAACCCCGTCATCTCCCAACAGGGAAGAACTCCTGCACTCTTGTTGCTGCTTATGTATGCAGGCTCGTTCCATTTTTACTCAGTCATTTCATCTAAAGGTATTGCCTTTTGATTCCTATTTGTTTATTGGGTCCCTAGAATCAAGTGGATATGCTGTTGCACGAGATGGCTGATGAAGCGGGGTAAGATCTATACACAGTATTGGGAGCAAAATTGGCAACCAGAGTGCATAAAATAAACTGTACTAAAAGCTTTATTTAAATGACTTTCATTAAGCTCTAGGATGCACCTCTTTCACTGATTACAAAGCTGCTGTGGAATTCAAAAAGCTCATTAAGATTAATTAATTAGATTTTATGTTTTTTGTTTGTTTTTTTTAGCTTGGATCTTAACTTGGAGCTTCCTGCAGGCCAGACTTCTTCACTGGCTTCATCTGTGGCATCAGCAGAGCAGGTAACACATTCATTCTTAGCATTTTTCTTAACACTTTTCAGTGTTTTTACTTCACACAACAGAATCTGGAGACTATCTGCAGCCTCACCGGGACTCATCGATTATTATCTGCCAACGTTTTGACCGCATTCATCTCGTGTACAGTTGCAAATTGGCTCCTGAACATCTGTACTTTGGAACGGTGGCTGTGGTGACATGTGTGTGATATTTGATAGGTTTTTATTAACCAAAAAATCATCAGGAAGGGCCTCTGATGCAAAAAAAAAAACAAACAAACCCCAAAACATTTGTGCCAAATTAAACATATCCATTCACTGGGAAATACAGGAAGAGCTGAAAGTACCTACTTGAAAGATGCAAGTATGCAGATGAATCTGTTATTGTCAGGCAGCTTCAGGGCAGTGACACCACCTGTGCCTGGGTCCTTTACCATTTTGTTAATTAGTGTAACAAGTCCTATATTAAAGTAAATATATTTGACACAAAGGACATGCTAGATTTTAAATTAGGTCTTCATGGGCCATTAAGGGTCAGGCAGTGGAAACTGTGCAGCCGTCTGCAAACAGGACCATCACCGTCTATCCTGTTTGAGGAAACTTGTCTTTTTGTGCTTTTCTTGAGTTGGTTTTGGCCCTTTCCTTAGTGTCACGGCTTTGGTATTTATCTGTAAAGACCAAAAACTGTTAAATGGTCTGTCAGGTTTAACCCTTTATCCCTGTAAACAAAACTGTTACAGTGAATGCTGTAACTGGACTTTTCTTAATGACTCACACCCTGTTTCATCGTAATCCTTTTGGATGAAGATAACTTTTAAGTTCCAGTCCCACTGGCCTAGGGACTGGTTAGTGACCTCCTGGCAACCACCACCAAATGTGTATTTCCTGATGGGATCCATCAAGCAAATGAAAATCTGAATTTCAGTCGTTTAGTGGGTGCTGGAGGTCGCAGGGATTTTGAATTGCCAGGAGGTCGCTGATTGGTCTCTAGGCATGTGCAACTGGGACTGTAAGCTCAACAGCTCAGCAAAGACAACAAATATGATAAATACATTTAACTGGACTATCAATTATTTTAAAACCAAAGCATCTGTAATAAATCTGTTTTTGCTGAGTTGTCCCCATGTCTTTTGCGTCGTCATCAGGATGAGCTCTCCCAGAGGCTGTCCAGGCTGCGAGAGCAGGTGTTGTAGTCACACGATGGAGGGACAAGAAAAAAAGGAAGACGTCACAGGGAGTGAAAAGAAAAGGTGGAGGCCCAATAAAAACAAAAAGTACAATGTGCCTGCAGGCTTTGTGCCCTCCACTGTGTTCTTGGCTTTCTGTGATTGTGTTTTTCTTTTCTTTTGAGAGAATACAAGAAAAGCTTGAAAGCAGAACAGGATGCTTGTGAGACATTTACAGTCCCGCTTCTGACTACAACTCTCAGTAATAATGTTGATTTGCACACTCATTTCTAAAGTGTACCTAGCGACAGGTTCTGCTCTGATATATGTATATTTAAATATGTGACAGGAAGTTGAGAAAAAAATAAGTGTATACAGCTATTACCTCGTTGCTGACTGTATCTGTAAATAATGCCAAAAAGTAATATATATATTTATGTACTAATTTATTTACTGACTCAATGGGTATTATAAGGGCACACTTTTACTGCAACTGCATTGTGTATACTGCATGACTGAGGATGCAGACATTTCAGTTATTGCTTCTGTTTTGCTTCAGCTGCACGGCTGTAATACAAAATTCTCCAGGTAAATTGTTTTCTTGAGTATTGAATAAAACTTTTTTTATGTAGCAGTAAACACTCCAAAGGCGCATACCACACTATTCACAAACAGAAAGTCATTAAAAAGCATTACAACATGTTGTCCTTGTCACATTTTTTTTTTTGTCATTTTGTGTTTTGGCTGAAGTATGCACCACACATTCCTCTCTGTCCCTCCATTTTTTTTCCTTTGTGCCCCTTCTCTTTCTCTTTCCTCCAACAGGGAACAGATGAGGGGTCAAAGGTGTCACCTGTAGAGGAAGCGGCCCTACGCTGCTCGCATGCCACTACCTCATTACACACAGACACACACCGTATCTCAGGGGGTGGAGGCATGTCTCAGCTGGGAGCCATTACAGGTGCTGTCCAAACACACACAAATATCTTCACGTGAACACATTCGCAACCCTGTAGCTGAAGGGAGCTCTCAGAGTGACACTCGGCCACCTCTGACCTCTTTTGTGTCCTTCCTAATCATCATCAGCACACACTTAACTACATCCACAATCATCATCATCAGTATTCCCAGAATGACACAAGTCTCTGTTTTGCCTACTTCCAGACACTTTGATGAGTTCGATGTCTGCAGTATGTTTGAGCACGCACCCGCTTGTTTAAGTCCTCAGTTGTTCTTATTTTCCACTGACCTCAGTGATCCAGCAGCTGTCAGTCATTTTTTTTTCTTTTTTTGGCCTGAAGTTAAAATTCCATGTTCCTTTGCGGTAAGAACCACAAAATCTATTTTATACTTCTTTTTTTTTTTTTTTTGCTTTAAATCTAATTTTAGCCTTCAATGGCCATCTCTTCTCTTTCACCATGATTAAAGCTGGGAGAGCCCACCACCACTCCACTGTGTACATCATAACATATGTGCAGGGATGTTTTCACCAGATGTGCAGGAGATAATTCCTGCATGAGCAAAACCATGGGGGAAACCTGTGTTTGTATATATGTGTATGTCAGGTGTTGATACCTAGCAGCTCTCCCCTCCGGCGCCATCAACACCTCCCCGTCCCGGTTCCTACAGGAGTGCTACTTGCTGACAGGAAAGGGATCTGGTTGGGTGGTGGTCGTGTCCCCATGGCCGACTGTTTCTGCACGGGGGGTGGGGGCTTGCTCAGAGCTACAAACGCTGCCTCAGCAAAAAAGCTCTAATTGCAACAGGGGGATTGGGTAGACTTCTATGATTCATATACAGGATATGAAACAGCAGGTTTAAACAGTCATAAACTGGAATTCAGCAGGAATATTTTCTTGAGAATTAAATGAAAGGAAATGCTAATTATTGGATCCCTAATGAGTTGATAAGTTTCTGATAGTACCCTAGAAAAAGCTAAAAAAATTTAAAAAAGGTACTTGCTGTACTTGGATACCATGCAGGCATATATAAAATGATCCAAATGCTTAAATTACTTATGATAAGTCCTAAATTATGTAGCTCTTTTCAACATGCCAGCAAAAATTGTTACATCAAATTATTTGTGTGATCTAAACATTCATAAAATCTTGATGCTGTATATTTATAGTATAATGTGCACTATAATTGGATCAAAACACTAAGAAAATTAAATGAAGAAACATTTGCAATTTTAAAGCATGTGATTTTTTTTTGGCATGCAACTTTAGTGGTTGTAGTGAAGACCACATTCAACCATCACTTGTGTGGACAGTAAGAAGACTGATCTATTTAAATTGGCGCTGTACATGGAAAAGATTCACACACTGACACAGCGCAGCCTCTATTTCCTCCTCTCCCCTGCTTGTCTTCCTTTCACCTCTCAGCTTCCTATTTGAAATATTCAATTACCACGCGTGAAGGGTCAGGTCAAACACAGGAAGCCGAGCTGATTGGTTCTACTCAGATATCGATGGGCATGTGTGACCAATCGCTGCTGCCCAGGGCCTTCCCCAGCTGCCATCTGCTGCTGCTGCTCTGTGTGTGTGTGTGTGTATGCGTGCGTGTGTGCATGTGTGTGTGTGTGTGTGTGTGTGTGTGTGTGTCTAATTGTTCCAGACCAAAGTTTCCCCGTGTTTCCACTCACCTCTTGACCACTGTATCCTGTTAGACGTGTTAATGCTGCTTTTAATCAATTTTACTGTCTCACACACACACACACACACACACACACATACACACACACACACCAACACAGCTGACCCTGTCCATCCCTGCTCTGTAAAGCATGCTTCATTAAGATTTAACCGATCTCCTGCTCACACACCCCTCTCACAACCTCTATCAGGCACACACCTGATCCCACCACCCCTGTTAACCCCCCTCAACTTAACCCTCACCTCACCCCATCACCCAACCTGATATCTGTTACACCGAAGCTTGTCAGCATGCCTGGACTTTTCTTCTTTACTGAGGAGGGAAAAGTCCAGTCCAGTGCATGTCCAGTCTTGGGCACCTGAATGTATGTGCACCATGTTTCCAAGTCTGTATTTGCAAAATAATGACAACACTTCATCCTGCCTTTTCTGTTTTTGTCTGATTTGCTCTATTTAGCCACACTGCTTGAATTTAGCACACTAAAAGTAATAAATTTGAAAGCTTCGGGAAGAATTGACTAGAAATATTCATGTGATACTCTTGTTCCACTCATTGAAGAAGTGGGTCCATTCATTCATCTTCTTCCACTTATCCAATTCAGGGTTGTGGGAACCTAACAGAGCTGTCACAGGACGAGAGGCAGAGTACACCCTGGACAGGTCACTGAGCTGTCACAGGGCTAACACAGAGAGACAGGCAACCATTCACACTCGCATTCAGACCTACAGCCAATTTAGAGTCATCAATTAGCCTAACTCCATGCATGTCTTTGGACTGTGGGACAACCCACAGAGACACAGGCAAAACATGCAAATCCCACACAGAAAGGTCACAGCCTGGATTCAAACACAGGACCTTTTTGTTGTGAGTCGACAATGCTAACCGCCACATTTTCATTTTGCACCAAATACCTGCTAAACTGATATCATTCACATCAAATCCACTTGTACTTTATGCTTCATGCTATATCTTCCTAGTTTTGGTGCTACTTAACTTATGAAGTGCGCTAGTTGCGTTATATTTTCTGAATGTATTAAATACTCATATTATGCGATTCTAATTTCACCCCATTGCATCTGGTAGATGGCTGCACTACCCTAAGTCTGGTTGTGCTGGAGCTTTCTTTCTGTTAAAAGGGAGTTTTTCCTTCCCACAGCTGCCAAGTGCTTGCTTACAGGGATCATCTGATTGCTGGGTTTTTCTCTAAGAATTGAATACTGAATTTGAAACCTTTATGGTATTTGCCATCTGAAGGCAGCTGATGCTTTACAAGAAATGACACACACACACACAGTAGATATGGTAGATAGTGATTAAAACAGGTAGATGGTGATAAAAACTAAAAGGGACAGAGCATTTGCAGTCAGGGCCCCGAGGTGCTGGAACAACCTGCCCATTTGTTACTTCTGTTTCATTCTGTTGCCCTTGTATAGCTCTTTGCAATGGTGCAAAGTGCTACATAAATAGTATTTCTTAAATATTATCTGTAGTAACATGACTCGAGGGGATAACTTTAACTGTAAAAGCAGTGTACAAATACTGGATAACTACTTAGTATGATGCTTTACTACTTGAGTGAAGCATCATTGCACTATTGACAACACAAAAAGAGCAATTAATTTTTGAACAGAGAGTAATGGATTATTAGTTACTGTTTTGTGCAGTGTTTGGATCATTTAACCAGGAACAGTTCATGAGGAAAAAGATCATTTGCAGAGAAATCTGAACTACTTATTGCTGTATGGGTCACTAAGTACATTTAATAAATTAGTTCGTATATGGTCCTGGTTCATAAGTTATTAGGGAAGTACTGATGAGTGGCTCTTTAACTACCAGGTTGCTCCTGATTGGTTCCTCACTCGTTCTTTGTTGCCTCTTTTTGCACGTTAGCCACGTCTCACTTTGCAGGCAATCCTGGATTAGGCAGTGGGGATGAAGGGGGTTAATAAGGTGTTTATCAGTAGCTGTTGACAGACGCCTCCTCCTGACAATAAGGGAAACAGGAAGAGAAGAAAGCTCTACAGAGGATTTCTACCTCTGGAATAACATTATTAAAGCAGTGGATGTGGCAGAGCTTTGTGTGTGAGGAGTGATCTGCGAGGAGTGTGTGTGTGGCGCATATGGTAAAATACTCTGCAGGTCTGCTGTTAGTCACACTTCCGCGTCTCAAATTGAATTAGCGTTGACAGCGCACAGCGCCGGCCGCGTGTATGTGTGTGTGTGCACTGAGGGCACTAGCTGTTGGCAAGCTGTCCGTATGTGTGTGTGTGAAACAGAAGAAAAAGAGGGCCTTCCCCCTGAAATCAATTATGCAAGTATAGGTCTGTAGATGTGGGGGTGAGAGGGGCACATCCTGTAGAAGGCAGCCCAGACAGACAGCACCATCTGGGGCAGCGGGGGGTCGACCCTTGGTTGAGACATGAAAGGAGCAGAGGCATGGATAAGAGGAGAGGAGAGTACAGACCAGTGCTAAATCACTTTTTTCTCTCCACCCCACACCCTCATCCCATCCTCTCATCTGCCATCCGATACATCAGCCACGGAGCATCATTCTCACTCAATCACTCTGCCTCTATTCTTACTCCCCCCTCTGTATATGTCCCAGGAGTGATAACCTGTCATACACAGGAAGCAAAAAAGAGGTAGGAACAATCTATCCCTCTGCCAGAGATAGGGGCAAAGAGAAAAAGAATATCTCACATCTCTTGTTCCAAAAGGGTTGATTTATAGGCTTGTATTAAATAAAACCGATGGCAGTCTTTTTCTCGCTCACACACCTGTAGAATCTCCCTTTGGCCCAACAGACAAGGGCAGGAATTAACAAACACACACACTTTCTCTTAGGGGAAGGGAGGGCTCCTCATAATGGGTCAGAACGTGTTATGGTTTTCAGACGTAGTCTGCAGCAAAATGGATGATCTCATAATGCACTGTCACAAAGCTGAAAGAGTACTAATTATTTTGAATGCCTTCTTTCAGGATTGATATATATAAAGGGTTAAAAAAAATAGCTAAATTATCCTCTGAAATATAGCAGATCAAAAGGTAAAGTATCATGCATGGACTGAGTAAAGGATCTTAAGTATAGATTCAGGGTATGAGGAGAATGCAAGAACTTTTTGGGTGATTAACACTTTCTCTGATGGATGGCATGAGTCTGAGGCCCAGATGGAGCATGCAGAGGAAACCCCAAAACACACACACAAACATGAAGGCCAGCTGCCAGACCACATGTTAAAATGGTTTGTCCTCCTCTCATCTAACCTCTGCTCCTGTGAGACAGAGGCTTGTCAGTGAGCACATGCCAACTCAAGGCCCTTGTGACCCCTGTCTACACACACGTGTGGCCATACTGAGGAGTATACACGTGCATATAAAGAAAGAGAAATATAAATATGTGGAGACTTTTTGCACCGTGGTTGTGTCAGAGAGGAGGATTATTTATAACTGCTTCTAAAACAGAAGGGAGATAACTATCACAGAGAGGAGGAGAGGAGCACTTTCACTGTAACTATGTAGCGTACGCTTGGTCGATGGGGCGGTAGAGGAGTGCTTAATAACTGTTAAACTGCTCTTGCTTTTCACATTACTCACAGAGTGTAATTCAATTTCAGCCACAGCTGGTTTCACTTTTAACTTTACAGCTGAGCTCAGTCATGTCCCATAATCTGACCTGATAAATAACCAGCTTTTATTGAGTTTGCAGAGAAAATAGCGTCCAGTATAAACCTTCACAAGAGACACGCAGAGGTGAACACGAGTTTTGGCTGCAGGGCGTTAAAGCTGAATGGGCAAAGACTGTGTGCGTGCGTGTGTGTCTGTGCACGAGTGTATGGCAACTATTATTAGAGGATAACTGACATACACGCGCGCGCGTGTGTGTGTGTGTGTGTGTGTGTTTTTTAATCTAATGAAGGCAGAGTATATTTACACGTTCCGACTCTGTGCTGAGCCTCTCTCCTGTTTCAGGATGCCATTTCACATGATTGGAAACAAATGACATCAGGGTCAAATTTCCCTCCCTTTACAACCTGTCAATCACAGTGGAACAGTCCAGAACCCCCCCAGCACCTTTTTGTTGTTTCAAAAGCACAGCCTCTATGTTATTTTGACTAAAGGATTATGCTGACACATTATAAAGCAAATTCATAAACTAGATGAACAGACAGAGATGGAAATTCATCAGTAAGTTGATGAAAGGTTAACCCAGCTGTTACTTTCAACCAACTATGAGGTCTAAAAATACACAGTGTAAAAGATGGATGATAGCTATGCTACTGGTTTGTAACGTTATGAAGCATTTTCACCATCGCCATTTTGGAGCGTTGAAACTGGACCTAACAAGAGAGCGCTGGTTCTGTGAAACCGAGAGCGCCACGCATTCTTTGGCTAATGACTTTTGATTGACAGGTTGTTAGCACTTGTTGACAAGTTGTTAGCCGAAAAAGCTAATGACTTGTCAGCGACTTATGATTGACAAGGAGAGGTCTATGAGCAAACCCTCTCCTTGTTTCTGGCTCTCAATTATGACCAGAATTCACAAATGAATTTGACTTAAAGTCAGCAGGAAAGTATTTACAAAGGTCACAGAATAAAGGATCACAGAGTTGTATACAACAGGAAGTCTTTTTACAATCAGGGGAGTCGAGGCCTGCAGGCCATCAGAACGAATGTGAGTTTAATTCACTTCATTGTTGACTTCACTTTTACTACTTGGAAACTAAATCCACCTTTGCTATGGCTCTGACACACAGTTGCTTCACCTAACAAAAAAAAAAACTGTCCTATTTACTCTTCTGTGTGTGCACAATTAAATAAATGACATGATTCTTGTGAATTATTGCAAATCAGAGGTGTTGTTACATTGCATGGAAGCATATTCCTCCAAGTTTCCAGTGTTGTGCTAAGCTAACCTAGGCTAAAATAAGCTAACTTGCTGTCTCATCTTTAGACTTGAGACTCAAATCAATATTTTCCAAATTGCATCTCAGTGTGGACACTTCTGACCTGTCCTGAGTACTTCAACAGTGTAAATGATAATGTATTTAACACCAAACAAAGATGAGGCCTGAAAATGCGGTTTCATTTACTGCTGAATAATCCTCCTACTGGCATCGCTGATGGTCTTCGATGGTGTCTGACTGATTGATGTTTGACTTTTTGACCATTGTGAGAACACTATTTGTCGTGCACTTCATGTAACCATACTTGATACTATGAACACACTTATGCACTCAAAACAGCGAGTACAAGCCTGATGTGCAAGTGCACTGATTCATTTATTAATATACACCGTTTTATCAAACACAGTTTTCCCTACTACAAAATTTATGCATCGAAAGCTCTTCTTCCAAACCGCTTGCAGTGGAGCATGCTAGCATTTCGACCCTAGTAATGACACATGCTGCTTTACTAGACTGGCAAGTGGCAGGTGCAGAGTTCAGCTCTCCCAGTATGAAAGCAATTTGTCTAATTGAAAGATCAGGAATTAGTAGGGAGTTTAAAATGATTGTCCTATGCAGGCCAACATGGAAATGACAGACAGTATCAAATAACCTGCCCAGATTATGTCTGTCTGCAGACAAAGAGCAGGCTGTTTGATAGCGCCGCACCTGACTGCTCACCAAAACACGGGCCATCCCCTGATCGAGATCCTCAATTAACTTCTTCCTGCTATTTCCACGTCCAGCGCGCATTAGCTCACTGACCAAGCTCGCCCATGACAAGTAAATTGCTGTTTGGTTATGAACATTTGCCGGGAAACAGGTCATCCCCCCCCCGCTTTGCCTAAACTGCTGCTCCAAGCTCTGCTGAGAGGGCGGGATGAACGGGTGCTGGTTTCTGAGTGAGCTGAAGGCAGGAATTATCACATCAGTGGCTGAATGGGCGTGCCCCCTTTGGTATAGACAAAAAACTGTGTTATGTTGGCCAGCAGTAGTGAGGGCTTTCCATCTGACTCTGAAAGTATTTCACATAACTCAAAAAAAAAAAAGAAAGAAGTCTTTGCTGTTGATCTAGAAACAATGTTACAACACAACATTAATGGCAGTGGCTGATTTAGAGAGTTTCAGGGAGCAAGGGGCCTTGTTCCAGTCTTGTGTCTAATAAAGGTCTCTAATGAATAACCATTTTACCTCCATGCATCTCTGATTAGCCCTATTATTGGTAATAAATTGCAGGAATGGAAACTGGCTGTCTGGATCCTGGCAGCTGTTGTTCTTCCCCTAAAATCACACAGAGACCTGATGAGCTCATGTTATTAGTGAGGGGTGGCCAGGCCTGACACTAAGATTCAGAAACACAAAACATGCTTTTGTTCATTTTAAGTGAACACCGGCAGATAATTGGAGCACATTGCACAACAGCGCATATGTGCTTTACTCTGAAATATATTTTGTATTTAATTTAATACAATACTGCTTATATATATATATATATATATGTATATATATATATATATATATATATATATATGTGTGTGTGTATATATATATATATATATATATATATATATGTGTGTGTATATATATATATATATATATATATATATATATATATATATATATATATATATATATATATATATATATATATATATATATATATATATATGGATGTATGCGTATGCTATGTATGCACCACTATGTTTTCATGTGTGTAAAAAGACCATTTTGAACTTGTGGAGCTCAACAAAAACATGAAAAAGACTTTAATGGGCACTTACGGTCAGTTTAACAGACATGTTCATTATAATAGTTATGTTACATACCTCGGGTCCTATCGCTGATGCTCTTTGGTAACACTGTTACAGCCCTTGATGGAGTAAAATTGGGGACTGAACTGTCAAAATCAAACTGTCCCAAATAAAAATCTGCATCCTGCCTGAACAGAAATGTTTCTGTTTACTCCACTGTTGGCTTCTTTGGCTCTAGATGAAGTTGCAGAATGAAGAGGAGCTGCTCACGATCTGCCTCAGGGTCTTTTTTTTTTTTTTTTTTTGTGCTGGTAACTCTATCACAGTGTGTAAAATCATCTATAAATACAAGTAAGTCCCCACAGCCACATTTCTCCTCTCAGTTGAATCAGCCCCTTTCTGTTTTGTGCATTCAGTTTTGGCTTTTTGCGCTCAATGGGCCGCAGCCCGCAAGTGCGGTCCAGCTGTCAGAGGCAGTGGTTGGTGGTCGGGGGCCACGGAGGCTGGCGTAGCAGACAGTCTGTAGTGTCTTCGGCTAGTTTTGGGTGCCGGGAAATGGCTGTGAGCTGGGGGTTCAGGGGGAAGCTGTAGTGGTAAAGGCAATATGGGCTTACAGAGTCTGAGAGATGGGGGGAGAGGAGACCCCTGAGGCCTGAGGGGGCAGTGTAAGGGGAGCAGGCATGGAGACCCCGGGGACTCGGTGGGGACATGTGTCCCTACAGTGGGGTAGTTTCTTCCCCTGCAGCGCAGAGAACAACGGGAGGTCTGTGAGAGGAGGCAGAGGGGTGAGGCCTCTCAGTCTGTCTGCTCCCAGGGAGGAGAAGGCTCTGCTGGACAGCGGGGAAATGATGGGTGAGGTGGTGGAGGTCTTGCTGCAGAGGGGGAGAGTGAAGGTGTGGAGAGCAGCGTCGTGGCAGGAGAACGTGGAGACAGACAACGGGTGAAGGGATGAAGATGAAGAGAAGGGGAGGAGGCTTTTCACACTGCTGGTGGGCGCCCCTGAGCTCCCTGTCAAAACACAGGACATTAAAAAAAATGTGAATCAACATGTTAAAAAACTCAAATCTCAAGGCTTGGAGCAAAGAAGCAAACAGAGCTGGAGAATTGCACCTTGGAGCTGTATGGAGAAAGGCTTGAAGTCCAAGCTGAGAGGGCCTCTCCAGGGATATGACTCCAGCAGTCCATCCAACACTCCCCTGTGTACACACACACACATATATATATATATATATATATATATAAATATATACTGTAAAAGCAATGAAAAATGTTATTCCAGGTATTTAAATATTGGTACTGAGAGGTGTGAAATTCTGCACTACACTCTTCAGCTTTATTTGAAGGTTTTATATGGCTTCAGGTTTCAGTGGTTGAACTTAAAATCCCTCTTGGGTCCTTTAGTACTTTCTCAGCTAAATAAAAAGTGTTTATGTTCAGTGTTCAGTGAGGTTTTCTATACCTGTTCCTTCCCGGGTCTCTGAAGCCTTTGGCAAAGGGGTTCCTGTCGATCTTCAGTTTTGTGATCTGGCCCAGAGGAGAGGAACAGACACGGGTTAGAGTGGATTTGTCGACTGGTGACGTAATTAAATTAACAATGAGCTCAGGTTTACAACAGCGTGGAGAGTGGCAGAGCTCCCCTCTGGGACTGCATCTCCCAGCAGCACCCAGGGCGATCAGCCACGTCAAACAGGGTTCTTGGAGAAGGGGTTCGGGGTCATTAAGTTTTATCCTTTGCTTTAATAGGCTGTGGACTGCAGCAGTCGGCACAGTCGCAGCTCGTTACTGAGTTTCTGTAATAATACGTTCACTGATAGTAAAATGAGCCCTGATGAAAAGAGCTGGCAGTCCCTGCGGACGGCTCTGTTACTGGAGGAATGGCAGCCAACAGCAGGGTCAGGTCCCCTCAACGGGAACGTACACACACACCCTCTCTGAGCAACTGGACCAGCAGAAAATCAGAACACTGCAAATTTATGATTTGGCTGTGACCACATGGAACTGAGCCTCACTGGCTTCACAATGTGCACATTTTTATGAGGTCAAACAGTCTGAGCTGTTCACTGGAACATCATCACAGCAACCGTGCCAATGAAACATCTGCTTTTTGATCAAATCTGGCAAACGGTGGCAATTTAGTAAACTGAGCATCATTTAATTTTTGTTCAAATCCATGAAAAAGTCAGATGTTTGTCAAAAAAACTGCCCAACATTAGTGCGCTGAGTTTCTGAACTCAAGCCTTTTATTTGTGAGTATGCCTCAAATTTCACCAGTCTACAGACTGAGCTGGTTTAGAGTGTTACCTGCTGATTCTGGTAGGCTGTGACTGTGGTGAACTCAGTTTCTGGGAAGGAGAAGCTGTGCACTCCTTCAGCAGGCAGCGACTGGATCTGAGACAGGTCCATGCGAGGGTTGTGTTTGATGATGTGTACACGTGGCTTGTATTTGTGCATCGACTGAAGAATAATCTGCATCAAGAGATGAAGAAGATTTTTATTACATTTTTTTTAGGTGGACCTCTACTTTTCAGTCATGCTTAAATCATGTTAAGATTGCTTTAAAAAAAAAAAATTTAAATAAAAAAAAAAGGATTTTGTAATTTTCAAAGTGTCATTTTTTTTTTGTCAGAACAGTCCAAAAAGAGAAAAACAACTGCTTCAACCTCTGCAGAACTTTGCAGATACGTACATGTGTGTACATGTGCGCGCGCGTGTGTGTTTGTGTGTGTGTCTCACTCTGCGCTCGATAAGAGGGGCATTTATCCACGATGACCAAGCAGAGCTGAAGTTCCAGCGACACGGGGAACAAAAACCACCTTTGTGCCCGTTTGTGTGAGTGCGTCTCACTCCTCCTGCTCCACTGTAGACAAAACCCCATGAATACACACATTCATTACTGTCAGATACTGCGTTGGCCTGTTTTATAACGGCTCTCATGTGCTTCATTGTATGATAAATGGACACCAGTGTGGAGGAAACGTCTGTTACTCGAATGAGGAAACTGGTGAAAGTGACTCAAAATGGGTCCAAATTCACACAAACAGCAACTTCAAACACTCGCAGTTTGTTTTATCTGCTGAAATTTCAGTAAAATCCATCCAAACGTATTTGTTTTGTTTTTTAAATATTTGTTTTGAAAGTGTATATTTTCAGAGTTTGGTGGGTTCGGTTCTTGGACTGTACAAACCTGATATGAAATAATTAAAAATAGCAGTCTAAAGAACACAAACATCAGTCAGAGTCGGCCAGTCACATCAACAATAAGTGCTGTAATACTCGCTGATTACCAGACAAAATATTGCACTGCAGATAACGCACACAATGCCTCTGCTTGTGTCACACTTATTATATTTCAGTATCTAATAAAAACACACCGGGATTCGAACCACCAGGTTGAAAGTCGTTAACCCTCGCTGTTGACTCGTATTGTCTGCCTGCAGTGAGCTGATCCTGATTGACCCCCATTGTGCGATAGCAGCGGCTCGTAGCTGCGTGTGAATTGAAGGGGCAGCATGTGGGGCGTGCTAAGTATAGCCACACAGGTCAAAGGTTAGTTGGTGTTTCTGATTGGACTAGAATGACTTGTCTTTATAACCAAGTTTATTTTTTTTATTGGCGGGGGCAGGGGGGGGGATTCTTACTGTTACGGGAACCTTTAATTTGTGATGGTCAGATGGCTGTGCTTTGCCCTGAACGTAAGCAGCTGTCAGCATAGATTTATTATCTTTAATTTAAGGAGGCAAACAGGTGGCATAAAAAGGGCATCAAAGCACAGTAGGAATCCTCCTGAAGTAATTTCTGTGATTGCCTTTCCAAGAAAAAAACCCTTATTTTGCTGGAAAATTAGGAACTTTGATTGTAATGCAAGGTTTTCACAAACCTCCAAGGCAGTCTCCTCTTTCAAATAACAATTAAAATGCCTTTATTTATATGGACATGCTGTTAACTGGCAGCACCAAAATCACCTGAAAAAACTACATAATGCCCTCTGGTTATTATTTGCTCTGGAAAACCCATTTCGTAGCCTATTAACTGGCCCTGTCCCTTCGCAGGACGATTGTAGTTTGCTTTATATGGCAGGCTAGACCCTCCCATTTTGATTGACACCTCATTTGGCCTATCATGTTAAGAAATGGGTTTCACAGAGCCAGTAATAACCAGAGGGAATCACGTAGCTTTGTCAGGTGAGTTGGTGCGGCCAGTTACGTGATTGGCCGAATGAGGTGTCAGTCAAAATGGGAGAGTCTAGCCTGCGATATAAAATGAGCTACAAACATCGGGCGGACGGGGCGTGGTCAGTTAAGAGGTTAACCTGAAATACTCCCAACGCATTTCTGTATACAAGGTTTTATCAGGGAGCTAATAAGGTTTCATGGAAGCTGTGGCTCTTCCCTAGAGCTTTTCCACAAATAGGAAAATTCATTAATTATCTGCCAGTAGGGTCAGGGAATCCTGAAAACCTGGAGCACCTGGAAGAGTCCTAAAGAGCGTTCAATGATTTAACGATCACAAATAATACCCGGAGAAAAATAGAGGGCCAGAGCTCTTAATCTTTGAATTCAGGTGTTTTCAGCCCATCACCACAGGTTTTAGAGCTCACTGATTTCAAATGTGGTGCTGCAATAGCATGGACGGGATGGGAATTGATAAGGTTTTAGTGCTTCTGTAGCCATCATCGAATCTCCTTATCGATCGTTTTTTATCGATTCCCTTATTGATTCTTGACCCAGTTTTATATGAGGAAACAAGTCCATCCACAAAGATTTCCAGTGCCTGTACAACTACTTTATTGAGACTGCTGCCTAACGCTAGATGTAGCAACAGTCTCGCAGTCAACATATAAAATGGAAGAAATGGGAAAATATTTGTATGGCCTTCATTTTCATTCAGGCTTTCTGAGTCAATTAAAACTGTGTTAAGCAGCTGTACAGATGAGCTGCTCGGTTGGGAAACAGTTGTTCACGTACATAGAGCATGGCACTCACAGAAGTGAATCCCGTGTTGCACAGAAAGATGTTTCAGCACGTTGTGGGTGTTTCCACCCCATCTGAAATAGTCATGTTACAAGCATTACAACTGGCACTGTTATCATCTTTCTTGATGAAGCAATGCTGTGCAACACTGTGCATGTATAATATTAATAATTTATGATCAGCATACACTGCCAGTGCCTGCAGGCATCCATAAAGGAATTGATAAGCTTAGACACATGCAGACGTGGACAAAATTCTTGGTAACCTTCTGTTAAAGAAAGAAAAACCCACACTAGTCACTAAAATCACTTGAAACTGACAAAAGTAATAGTAAATAAATATTTACTGAAAGTTAACTAGTACTTTTGAGTTGTGGTTCAATAGAATTTTTTTTTTTTTTTTTAAAGCAAATTAATAATCAAGCAATTTGTGTAACTCTCAATGAGACTTCTGCACTTGTCAGCAGGCATTTTGGCCCAGTCCCAGTGAGCAAACTGCTCCAGCTGTCTGAGGTTTGGATGGTGCCTTCTCCAGACTACATGTTTCAGCTCCTTCCATAGATAGGAGATAGATGGGATTTAGATCAGTCCTCATTGGAGGCCACTTCAGAATAGTCCAGTGTTTTGTTCTTAGCCACTCCTGGGTGTTTTTAGCTGTGTGTTTTGGGTCATTATCCTGTTGGAGGACCCATGAACTGTGACTGAGACCAAGTTTTCTGTCACTGGGTGGCACATTTTGCTCTCTTCATAGTCTTGGGATTTCATTGTACCTGCACAGATTCAAGACATCCTGTGCCAGATGCAGGAAAGCAGCAGCAGTTAAAGTGTTCTTTTCTTTCCATGCTTCATTTTGTAAGCATAGAGCTGATGTGATTTGCCACAAAGCTCCAGTTTTGTTTTATCTGTCCAAAGGATATTCTCCCAGAAGCTTTGCGGCTTGTCAATATGCATTTAGGCAAATTCCAGTCGCGCTTTTTTTGTGACTTGCTTTCAACAGTGGTGTCCTCCTCGGTCGTCTTCCATTAATACCACTTTGGCTCAAATAGCGATGAATGGTGCGGTCTGGTGTTCTTCAAAGGATAACTCCCAGTAAAATATAATTTTTTGCTTAAAATGCTGCACAAAAACTGATATTTATGATGGTTTTACATCTGGATTCAGGTGTCATAAAAGAGTGGACTTCTAGGCTTAATTGGAGGGGGCGGGGGTCACAGTGCCTCTCTAATTTCAGACGACCTTTAATGAGAATGAAGACAGCATAATCTTGTGCAGAGATGGATCAGTAACAGTCTACCTTTCTTTAAAAACTCAATCTGTCCCGTTCAGTTGACCGAGAGCAGAAATGGAGAAGAGAACCCCCCCCCCCTCTCTTCTCTGTTTCTGCTCTCGGTCACTTCCAAACTGCTGAGACCCGCTGCTATGATTCAAAACAAACTTCCAAACTTCCTGTGGCTGCCCTGCTGGAGCCTCAGCGGGCAAACACGTATGCCATGTCCTCACAATGTTGCTGATGTGAATCCAGCTCACATCCTTTGTCACATGCTGTACCTTCACGTCTGTGTTGCTCTTCTGTTTTCCTGTTTCTGCCCATTAAAGCCATAACGCAACGCCAGCTTGGTCTGGCTGGATTTGCACGTCCCCACATTGCTCTACTTTTATGACTCTATTTTGGAGCAAAACCTTGACTTTCACTTCTTTTAACGTCAGTATTTCTGTGAAGAAATGTTTCATCATCATGCAGAAGGAAGCAGAAAACTGGCAAAAGAATTATGTCATGTTTTTTTTTGTTTTTTGTTTTTTGAAAAGGCTAAACCAGATCTGCAGTGCAACAGCAAGGCCTTTTCTCCCATTTGACCCCACTGATCAAAAAAGCATATTTTTAAAAAAATATTATTTAAAGGATAATTTATTTGTCTGGGCAGCAGGCTGCTAAACTGGGACCAACTGGAAAGTTTGTTCTAATTTTTTTCCCTCTTTCTAAGCAGAATCTATGCCGTCAGAGTTACAGAAGTCTGGAAACAAGTTATCCCGTCATCTCTGTACAGAGAATAGTTATAAATGGGTATTAAATTACTGGTAGAGAATAGAAACTGATAAAAGACAGCCAGGTTTTTTTTTCCTTTTTTTATTTTGGATTACCCAACCACTCACTTAAATTCTCCTCGTCTCTGGTGAGAGGAACAGAAGTAGATACAAATGTGTGTCCGACTCAGAGCCGCACAGGAAGGGAGGACGTCTCTGGATTCAGATTGGCAGTGGGGAAGCGTTCCCGCCTCTTTACTTCCTACTTCCCCTTTTCCTGTCTGCAGCCACTTCCTGTCCTGCCCCTCGCTGCCGTCAGGGATGTGCTGGCTCCCAGAGTCACGGGCTCAATCACCGGAAACATCACCAGGCAATAACGTGTGTGGGCGTTTGGAAATGTGTCTGTTTACAAAGTCTGCCTGAAGACGCTCATTATTACAATATTATGATTGATTATGTTCAAAATTCTGCAGCTGGAGATCCTGCAACACATTATCAGTGAACAATGAACTGAAACGCTTAGTTTCCTGTCTTGTCTCTCTTTGTGGAGCCATGTCTGTTGTAGTCGTGTTGTAGTCTCGCATTCATAAACGGACTCCATCCTAAAAGATGGGCTCATCATTGATTTATCCTGATTTTTTAGAAGTTTTTTGTAAGCATCTCAGGGGAAATGCTTTTGTAACCCAGCAGGCATCATATTTGAACTTTGGAGACTTTCACTTCTTCTGGGTTAGTCATAGGAGACACTGAAACCATATCACTGTCCGCTATGGTATTACTATGGCGAATGGTGCATTCACCCCAAATGATTTTTGCCCTGATTACGTGAATATAGTCCAATACCTGCTAATCCTGCATTATATCGTGAAGGTCAACAGATGCCGATGACTCTGGTTGCAAAAATACTTTGATTCCTATAGAAGAAGTCTATGGGGAACCAGCTTTCTGTCTTGACCTCTGGAAGCACTTTCCTGATGACTTTATGGGTTCACTCACTCAATTTGGGTCATACTGAATAAAAAATTAAGCCCAATTTGTAAATCTTGGACATACCATGTTATCAGCTCAGTAGCCAATGAGTAAACGGTAATACAGTCAGTTGATTTTGAGCATTTCTGCACAAGTTTTTCTTTTTTTAAATATTCCAGATTGGCAAACGAGATGTTTGCGAAGTGTGATTCATCACTCCAGAGAACACGTCTCCACTGCTCCAGAGTCCAGTGGCAGCATGCTTTACACCAATGCTTTGCATTGTGCTTGGTGATTTAAAGCTTGGATGCAGCTGCTCGGCCATGGAAACCCATTCCACGAAGCTCTCGACCTCTGCGCACTATGTGCCTCAGCATCCGCTGACGGCGCTCTGTGATTTTAAGTGGCCTGTAATCCCACTAACAGTTGACTGTGGAAGTGTTGAGGAAATTTCACCACTGGGCTTGTTCCAAAGGTGCCATCCTGTCATAGTGCCATGCTGGAATTTCACTGAGCTCCTGAGAGCAACCCATTCTTTCACTAATGTTTGTAGAAGCAGTCTGCATTCCTAGGTGCTTGGTTTATTCACCTGAGTTCATTGATTTGGATGGGTGAGTGAATACTTTTGATAATATGGTGTATGGCTGTATGTACCCAGTCTTCTCCTGAACAGGTGGGCCGATCTGAACCAAATTTTGCATGAGCGTCGTCACACATACAGTGATTATTAACATCTAGATGGTTTTTAAAAACATTTATTATACATCCAAATTTTTTAGATTTTCATATGCATTTCATTATGCCCCTGTGAATGCGATGTTGGCGTTCTCACTTTGTGTTCATGTTTTTTTTTAAAACTCCTTAAACAATGAAAATCATAATCAATGACTTTAGAACATTTCACAGTGTCTGTCATAGATAAAAGAAACAGTATAATAAACACAAGTAGAGCCATTAAGCAAAAGTCTTTCTGTATTCTCTGTGTAAAATACTATATGAGGTCAGTTGGTTTTAAAATAGCTCGGTCAGTCGAGGGTTACAGTGGTGACATTGGATGTATTTTATTTTGTTGTTTCTGCCATGCACACATCAGTGTGTAATACAGTGAACTAGAACATGGGTTCATATTATGAAAGCTTTTCAAAACATAAGATGATCCTTTATTTTCGCCACAATGGAGCAATTACATTATTACAGCAGCAGTTCAAGAATAGCAGTGTTTAAAAAAAAAAAAAAGTACAAATGGTATTTGTGGGGCAGTATTCCTTAAAAGGAAAGCTATCAGATGAACCCCAAAAAAAAAAAAAAGCATGGACTGATGAAAGGAGTGGAGGTGGGGGGTGGGGTGAGAGAGAGTCCAGATGTGGAGACGTAAAGGGAGAGAGCTGTACGTGCTCTATGTGACTGTGATTTGGGCATCACTGTTTTTTTTCTTTCTTCTTTTTCCTTGTTGAAAACATTTATTAGATAGCAGCTTGATATGAGTCAGACTGCGTTTGTTTTCCGAGATGTTTTCCCCTCCGCCGTGCTGCTCGGCGTCCTTCATAGCTGGAGATCCTGCTGATCGCTGTAAAAACAAACACTCCCCTCTCTCGCACGCGCACACACACACGGCAATCCACAGATGGGCTGGTGCGTACTGTCACACACTCTGACTTTCTCACAGGGAATGTACTTGTTGCGCGCGCGCACACACACACACACACACACACACACAAATATGAACGCGCTGACGTTTTCTCTGGCTTTCGTCAAACGCCACGACAAACAAGATACTTTTGTAGCCCGTTTGTTGTTTACGTGCTCTGCAGTAGGAGCCGTCGTCTGGATGTGAACTTGTCACACGTGTGAGCCGTAATGATGTTTAATAAAACACTCCGATGTGGTGAGGAGAGGCCACGCTCTCTAATGAAGGCCCTTTTATTTACTGAAACAGAACAGCACAGATCTGCACATTAGTCATTTATAGACACTGTAAAGATAAACACGCACACATATGGAGGATATTCTGTTAATTGCTGTGTTACTTTATTGGCAAGAAAATCTGGATTATGGCAGGTTTAATTTTGCCAATAAATTTTAAATGTAATTGTGATATCTCTGAAGTAATGTGCTAAAAAACTGACTGAAGTTGTTCAGGTGTGGGGGGCCAATGGAGTCCCCGGGGAGTCCTGAGCACCTTTTGAAGGAGAGGGTGAAATAATGTACACCAGCTTTTACTTTGAAAAATACCTTAGAATGTGCTGCAGTGTTTTCAAAAAAAGCACATCTTTGCAGGGCTGTGCTAATGTTAATAAAGTTTATTATATGTAATTTCTTTATCTGCTTTATTAATTTTATTAATCTACCCCATAAAATAGTCAAATGCAGTCTCACAACAGTTTGTGATGACCTCTGATCTATTGATTTGTGTTTCTGGACACGGATTATAGTTCATTCATGATTCATGTCAGTGTACATGAAAGTAATATTTTCAGCTCTGAAAGGTAAAAAGCTGTGTTTGGAGGTTCAAAGTGTCGGAGGCTGGAGCCTATTCCCCGTGTCGTAGGTCAAGAAGCGGGTGCACCCTGGACAGGTTGCCTGTCCATTGCGGGGCTAACGCAGAGACGGAGACAGCCATTCAATTCAGTTTTTTTTTATATAGCGCCAAATCACAACAGTCACCTCAAGGTCCCTCCTAGAGGGTTGGTCAGAATTTAATCAAACTTGCTCACAATGATCACCTAATGGGTATTCACCTAAATTGTGCTCAAGGTCAGGGTCATATTTATGGATTGATGGGCAATAATGTCATTGACGCTCTGATTGCAGTTTCTTCTCTTCTGTTTTTGGTGTGTGTGTGTGTGTGTATGGCGTACTGTATGTAATAAAAACACACTGGCGATGTTTCAGGTATCACAGCGTTTGTAGGCTCTTTCATGAAAAGAATGGGGCGCCATTGGGGGACCTGCTAGTTCTGGTGTTTCTGGTAAACATCAATCGAGCCGCACCGTGCTAGCCGTGAGCACAGGTCCCAATGCAGGATGACCTTGTGCCACCTTCATGGAGTCTGCTTTTGATGGTTTGGTCAGAAACACGCCCATTGCTAGCAAGCTGAAGGTCATTTTGTTGGGTTCTGGCAGTTTTTCCTTATGGAAAGGAATAGATACTGCTCCTGCTACTAGGTTTACGCCCTTCTTTGGCCCAGGCCAACACTCCTCTTGTAACTACCCATTTCCTCCACACTCATGAAACTGTGCTGGGAAACAGAGTGAATCTTCTACTGATGGCACTTGTGGATGTGCCATCCTGGTGCAGCTGGACTACCTGTGCAACTTGAATAGGCAGCAGGTACCATCTCATATTATCAGCAGTGACATGGACACTAAAAAAAAAAAAAAAAAGCTAAACTAGAGAAAAATCAGTTAGGAGGGGAAAGGAGAGAGCAGTGGTCTGTGGTCCTTTGTGGGAATTGTCTTATTGTTGCCTCTCCAGTGCACATGTTGTCACCTTCATTGGCACCAAAGCAACTGAAATTGATTCACAATGGTTTCTCCTTTTTAACTGGACAGATTGATATTCCTGACATTTAACTGACTTTATGTTACACAGTAATGATCAAGTGTTCCCTTATTTATTAGTAGGGATGAAAGAACAGAGCAGGGCTCTGAAGTGAAACTAAATAAGGATTAAGGTATTAAACTATGTCTATGAATAATCTTACTTTTAACTAAAACTGCAGAATAGAAAGGCATTGAGATGAACACACACTATGTTCCCTTCACTGAGTACAAACGGGCTCAGTGAGTGATGGATAGAGGGTCCATGTGAAGAACCATGGTAAATAAGCAGTGACCTTTCCCTATTTATCTCCCTGGGCGTCTCAGCCGGAGACACCGGAGCCAGTCAGCGGGTATTTTCTGTCTCCTGACCTTGGCCAGGTGACGTAGCTGTGCTGCGTCACTGGATCGCGTCTGTCTGTTGTCACGCGGCGTTTTCTCTTTCTCGCACACACATATACACACAAACACAGCAGAGCATTGTTGCTTATCTTTTTATTTGTTTCTACTATGAAGAAAATGTTGAAGAAATATGTCAGGATGGTCTCCACTTTCCTCACTTCCCCTCTTTCTCTTCTCTGTGGTCGTCCAAGCCAAACAAGCAGCCAGTGGGAGACTCTGTGTGTGTGTGTGTGTGTGTGTGTGTGTGTGTGTGTGTGTGTGTGTGTGTGTGTGTGTGGACAGCAGGAGACAGAGCACTGGGTTCATGGGAATACAGTTTGTGTGTGTGCGTGTGTGTTAAGTCTCACATCGGGCTCTGTTGAGGCCGGAGGTAAGACACAGAAACTCATCTGAGGTAATTGGAAACAGACACACACACACACGCGTGCGCGCACACGCACACACACCGAAACAGGGCCTTAATCTGTATGCATGAACTCCCACAAGCAAGTATCCGTGGATAATCACAATAACACACATATATGGACACATTAATACATCTATCACATACACACCAGCGTGCATTCCCTCTATGTGACTCACACACAGGACCATTAATCAAAGACAGAGTAGCCTTTGTCTTCATATAAACAAAAGTATACTCCTGCTGCACGTTGGCTCGGTTCAGCTGTGTGTGTGTGTGTGTTGCCTGCAGACCTTCTGAAGTCTTCTCTAATAATGTCCGTCTAATCCAGTAAAGAGGCTTTGTTCAAAACAAGATATCCTCGTCTTTTAAACGGCCGCAACATCAATGTCGAAATCATTAGGGGATGTTAACTGAACGCCAACTTGAGGGGAGCAGGCTGACATTTTGGGGGAAATGCTTTTTAATATAAACCAGAGGAGAAAATGTGACAGCAGCAATTTTGAAAATGGAGTCTTAGGAAGCAAAAAAACTGACCACAGCCTTTCAGCATTTAGAGCGTTTGCTGCTTTTTCTTATTGTATTTAGTTGTAAATCGAATACTTCTCAAGCTGCAACCACGGGCCTGAAAATTGAAGCCAACGCAGAAGCAGGGTTATTGTAGTTTTCTGGTTTGAAAATGTCGAGATGGTTTGGATAGCTATCTGTAAAGAACAGGAACTCCATCAATCAGGCTGATCGGTGAGTCGCAGCATTACCAGAGAGTCGCAGCGGTTGGCTGATTCAAGGCGAGTTTCAGGTTCTTCCTCGTGGGCGAAGCTTTCTCTTCCCAAAGTGCAGAACGGCACGGTTTAAAAGCAGCTTTGTCACTCAGATGGACAAATCGTATCCTCCGTGATGCCGTGTGGATTATTTACACTTACTGTGTGTGAGTGTGTGTGTGTGTGTGTGTGTGTGTGTGTGTGTGTTTTGAACACGTGCCGACTGCAGGCTAAATCTGCATACGAGTGCAAAGAAAGGAACCTGAACCTGAACACAAACACTGTGTGAAGGCCTCTGACTCGGCAAACGCACAAAAGCCTCAGAGAAATCTGACAAATTTGCAAAGGCTCAAAACTGAAGACATTTCCTGCATATCATTTTATTCAGTTAGTTTTATAAGTACACTAAGTCAGGGTTTATTTTCATCCCAAGGAAAGGGACACAAAAAAACCCTTTGGGGTTGCGTCATGAAAGGCATCTGGCATCTGACCCTGCTTAGCTTCTGAGATCAGTGTTCAGGGTGTTATGGCCATAAGCCATACCCTGTGACAGCTGGGATAGGCTCCAGCCCCTCCAAACCTTAATCAGAGGAAGAGGATGGATATTTCAGTTATTTAAAAAATGTTTACAGCTGGTTTTAGTTTTTAGTTTTGTTTCAGTTAACTATAATAACCTCGTGCTGAAGTGCCAAAAATAGCACTTTCTTAAGCACTGAAAACTTGTTTTTGTCTTGGAAAAGAACAAATAACCCAAATAATTTTGCACTCCATTCATCTCATTTATCTTCTGCTCCTGGATTACCAGGAAATCTGGGGTTTGCTCAAAGGCAGCGCAGTGGCATTGGAGGAAGAAGACTGCTCTTTCATGAAGTTTAGATTTGATTATTTGTTTTGGGGTTGTTTTTTTTTTTTTTTTTATAATAGTTTTGCTTTTCTTACATTTTTTTAAATTTAGTTTTAAGAGTTTTCTTTTCAGATCAGTTTATTGTCAGAGGGCTTGGTCTTTTTAGTGTTTATTTTTTAAATGTGCTTTTTTTAGTCCCGGTCCCGGTTATAATATGGATGGTATTTGTCAGAATGTCAGATTTCAGATCAGCACAGTAATCTAATACTATCCAAATATGACACACGGTCTCAGTAAGCAGATGCTCTGAAGCTTCCTCGTTCTGCTTGGTTTGGGAAATGTGACCACAGTGATGAGGCTATAGCTAAAGACAATCCTGGTGTATTTTTATTTCATTGATTATCTGACAAACGGTGTGTCTTGCTTTGTGGTTTATTGAGCGTCACACGGTTTATTTGTTTACTTCTGGGTTTTTGATTGCTGATTAAACAAACACAAACCCTTTTTCACAGTTTCCTGATAGTTTACTTGATATTCTTTGTTTTGCTTAGTTTTTTTTGCCGTTTTAATCCCTCGGATCTTCGTTTTCCTACGTGCCCCGCTCCGTTACTTTAGGCCTCAGTCAGCTTGGCTCGCTCGACGTGTTCTGCTGAGTCCTCAGAGTCCAAGGCTTTCACAACAGTTGCTGCAAACGGACTGACGCACTTGTGGTCAGACCTGGCCTCAGAGTTTGGTTAGCTCTCATGGCTCTGAGTCATGGCCCCTCAAAAAAATCCTTGAAAGTATTTATTTTTTCTTTTTTTCTTTTAAACGGAGGTGCTCTGGTTTTAACTTCTAGTTGAACCCACTCTCTGGATTTCCACCTGTTTCTTTTTCTTTCTTTCTTTTTTTTGTTGGATGAGTTTGGACTCTGACTGAAATGCCAGGAGCCTTTGGTATTTGCTGAAATAATCTCTGAGTGTTTTTTTTTTTTTTTTAATTGCGGTTGGCAGGGCTGTCTTAGCGGAGGCTTGGCTGATTAGTGGTTCCTCTTCTGCGTTCTGCATTACAGTTTCCTTCTGTACAGGCTGGAGAGTCTCATACATTTTTTTTTGTTTGTTTGTGTTGATCGTACTCCCAGACAACACAGGAACAAAAAATCAGAGAATAAAAACAACATGTGTCTATCTGAAAAATGTGTTTCTTTGCTTGAGGGATCAGTCTGTTAATCAGGACACTGCTTTGGTCCAGATGGAAATATCTCAACAAATACTGGACAGATTACCATGAAATTTTGCACAGATATCCACAGTGACTGAAGAATCTAATCCTGCTGACTTTGGTGCTTGTCGGACTTTACAGCAACAGTTAGGTGGCATGTCAGGAAATACGTGCTCTACTGACCTTTTAACTAACACCAAAAATATTCCCGGTCTCATCAGCTGTTCTTAACAGGGAACTATCGATCTTAGAGCTTCCTCTTTCACTGGGGGCTGCGTGAAACAGCCCTCAGCTCCCTCGCTCTGTGACCACTTTCCTGATTACTTTATGGCCTCAGTTACTAATTTCAAGTCAAATTGAATAGAATATTAAGTCTATTCATAAGAGTCACAGCGGGAGATTATCCAGGATATTGGCTAATGACTTATCAATCACAAATTTTTTTTAGCCAATAAGCATGTGATTTCACAGTCAGATCCACCCCTCGCTTTTGTCTCAGCCAGTTTCAAGACATCAAGGTGGCGACACCAACCTCGACTCAAGGCTTCATAACAGGACTTCACTAACTACTGGTGGCTCCATCCATCTTTTACACCTTCTGTCATTAACTTTTACCAGTTTATCGCAGTGGAGAACTTCTAACAGCAGCAATCTGATACTATACCTCCACATATAACCTCCCTTAGGACGAGCAGGGTGGGTCAGCTTAGACTGGGCAGGCTTGAAGTGCAATGACGGAAACTCTGAGCTGTAGTATTTTAGCAACAACTGAAATAGTATTCAGTCTAAATAACAATTTTAGCCATTTAGCTCTGTTTAGTCCTTTTCACTGTGGACTAACACTATTTTCTGTCACGTCTTGGGGTTGTGGGGGCAGCAGTCTAAGCAGAAATCCCAAGACCTCCCTTTTCCAAGCCGTGTACTCCAGCTATTTGGGGGGGGGGCTCGTAGTGTGTCCTGGGTCTTCTCTGTGGCCTCCTCCCTACTGGACATGCCTGAAATACCTCTCCTAGGAGGTGTCAGGAGGTATTCTAGCTCCTTTTCATGTGGAGGAGTAGCAGCTCTCTTCTGAGCAGATCCTGAATTGCCAAGTTCCTCCCCATATCGATAAGCCAGACACGCTATGCAGGAAGCTCATATCCACAGTCTCATTCTGCCCAGACCTCGTGGCCATAGGTGATGGTGGGAGCATGTATCGACAGCTTCAACTTCTACAGTCAGATCTCTCTTCACCACAACAGACTGGTCCACATAACTCCCACTCTCTCACTGGTGAAGTCCCCATGATACTTGAACTCCTCCACTTCAGGCAGCTAAGTCCCAGCACAGAGTGGGCATGCCACCTTTTTCTAACACTTAACCAGGTTGCCATTGAACTTGAGATTAGTTGCATTTTAGCCACATGCTAAACAAGCCTAGTTTTAGAAACTAGAAACGTTTTCAAATCAACTCTTTCCTGCAATTTGATTTTTCAGTTTTTTCAGATTTCTGAATTCTTGTAGAAATCCTTAAAAAGAGGTAGAAGTGAACCTTACCCCAATTCTAATTAAAATTTTGAGCTGTCGGAGGAAAAATGTGCAACCAAGATATGCAAACTCCTCATTGAAGGGTCCTGCCGTGGCCCGGGTTTCAAACACAGAACCGGGTGGTTGGCTTTAGGGGAACAATCTATAAAAGCAGCCAGGAAGAATGGGAAGTAAGATGTTTGTTGAGGATATCAGAAAAGATGGTCAAAAACATAAAAATGGGAAGGTCTGTCTTTTTTTTTCTTTTTTTTTTTACCACTCTTTCGAATTTATTTCACTGCTTTGTTTAAAAAAAGATCCCTGAAAGCCTGTGTAAATATTCATCTCCAGTCAGTTCAGTACTTCAAAGTCCAAACACACTCCCAAAATTTTCCAGGAAAGCAGCTGCATTCTCCAAAAAAAGAAGAAAAAAAAAGACAAAGAAGAGAAAGTGTATCTTGGCGCTGTGCTGCAGTGACTCTGGGCAAATGTGATGGATGAACGCATGACTGTGAATACAAAAAAAAGACACATTATTTCAAAATCAGCAAATCTAAATCTCAAGATGTGATCTCTGTGTGTGTGTGTGTGTGTGTGTGTAGTTTTTTACAGAATATGGACCAGACTACTCGTTGGAGATCAGTCCGAGCTGTAGACCAGACCGCAACGACACCAAACACCTGGACCAGGTCATCAGCACCATCAAAGGTGCGCAAGTCATGTGTCTGTGTCTGTGTTTGGGTTGGATGCACAGGTGCGGATGAGGAGTGTAAACAGGTGTGTGTTTGTTTGTGTTGTACTGAACCCCGACTCACCTGAGGCCCTTTGGTCTCTGTGTGGCTCTTTTAACGTGCGGTTTCATGTGTCTGCTCTTGTTTCTATACGTCTCTGTGTGGGATGAAAGTATGTCATCTTCTCTTTTTGTGTCCTCTTTGTGGCTTTTAACATCCGTGTGTGTGTGACAATTTGCACAGTGTATGTGTCACCCCTGCTCAAGTCTGGCTCTTGAAACGTGGTATTTTTTTCTTTTTCTACATCTTCCTCTCTATGTGTGTGTTTATGTTTGCATGTCCGTGTGTGTGCGCGCTCACAGCCTTGTGGTTAAGCCTTAAGCCGGGCCTTTGGTCTCAGTGTTGACAGCCCACAGCTCTCAGGAGAAATCTTCCAGCAGGGTGAAATTTCGGTGAAAAGTTGAGCGACAGGAGAATTATTGTAAGGAGATGAAGTCAGGAAACGACGCGTCTGCGAGCATATCAAACGTTACGCTGCGTACAGCCACACGTTTGAAAGAAAACGAAATCTGAGTTCGATCCTACTGCGGCTCCAGGATCTAAAAGTGTGAACCATAGACCAACAGGAAATCCTCCTCTCCTTCCTTTTGTCAGTGAACTCTTTTATTTTAAACAGCAGTTATCTGTTGTGGTGAGAGTGTGTGTGAGTTACTGACCAAGTAAAAGACACTCAGAATATTCTGGGAATTATAAAATTACCCTGACCGGGTCACGTCACGGTGATCCATGTTGAAAAGTATGAAATAGACTAATAATTGTCACTGTTTCTATGAAAGATGGATATTGATTTAGTTTTAGCCAGACCACAAAAGTCAAAGCTGCCTTTTTGTCCCTTGAAAAACATCTTTAGCCCCATTCATCACGGTTATGTTTAGCTGTACTCTGCTTCAGCATTACCAGGGTTTGCTCAAGGCCACCACAGAAGAAGAGAGAAGAAGGGAAGATGTCTTTTTTCTTTCATTAGCTTCTAGTCATTCTATCTGAATATATTATTTTACTGATTTGGTCAGGGGGCAACCTTCAGAACTGAAAACTGTAATTCCTGTAGTGGCCACTGGGAGCAGGCTTCAAAAAGGAGCCATTCTCCTTAGACTCCAATGTTAAAATGCCTATAGAGCAGAAAAAAATTTTCAATTCAGTTTGCCTCAAGCTGCTTTACAGTGCCTTGCGAAAGTATTCGGCCCCCTTGAACTTTTCAACCTTTTGCCACATTTCAGGCTTTAAACATAAAGATATAAAATTTTAATTTTTTGTGAAGAATCAACAACAAGTGGGACACAATCGTGAAGTGGAATGAAATTTATTGGATGTGTCAAACTTTTTTAACAAATAAAAAACTGAAAAGTGGGGCGTGCAATATTATTCGGCCCCTTTACTTTCAGTGCTGCAAACTGACTCCAGAAGTTCAGTGAGGATCTCTGAATGATCCAATGTTGTCCCAAATGACTGATGATGATAAATAGAATCCACCTGTGTGTAATCAAGTCTCCGTATAAATGCACCTGCTCTGTGATAGTCTCAGGGTTCTGTTCCAAGTGCAGAGAGCATCATGGAGACCAAGGAACACACCAGGCAGGTCCGAGATACTGTTGTGGAGAAGTTTAAAGCCGGATTTGGATACAAAAAGATTTCCCAAGCTTTAAACATCTCAAGGAGCACTGCGCAAGCAATCATATTGAAATGGAAGGAGGTTCAGACCACTGCAAATCTACCAAGACCCGGCCGTCCCTCTAAACTTTCATCTCAAACAAGGAGAAGACTGATCAGAGATGCAGCCAAGAGGCCCATGATCACTCTGGATGAACTGCAGAGATCTACAGCTGAGGTGGGAGAGTCTGTCCATAGGACAACAATCAGTCGTACACTGAACAAATCTGGCCTTTATGGAAGAGTGGCAAGAAGAAAGCCATTTCTCAAAGATATCCATAAAAAGTCTTGTTTATAGTTTGCCACAAGCCACCTGGGAGACACACCAAACATGTGGAAGAAGGTGCTCTCCGAGAGCAGAGGGAAAATTTTGTGTTCTCAAATTTTATCCTCAGTAGAGTGGACAAGGTATCAGTTAGCATCTAAACCTTCATGCATTTAAACATTTCATCTGACTGCAGCAAAATGACAAAAAGCCTTTTGGACGTGGAATCGTTTTTATCCAAACAGCATTAAGTCCTCGGCTCTGAAAAACTTCAGGTCACATCAAATCACGGGGGGGATCAGGAGTCTATTTGCTGAAATTCAGTTGGTCTGTTGGCTTGCATTAAATCATCACAACTGGAGGGGTTGGAAGTATCGCTATTTTCCAGTCATAAGGCTTTTATTAGAGCCAACAGAGGGAACCGGTGAGTGGATGGATGGAGGGAATAAAAGGGAGAAGAAATTAATCCAGACAAGCCAAAGATGGAGAGAAGCGGGTGAAGTGTATGTTTGGCTTCTGCATCCCATCTGCCTCCTCTGTCTTTCTTCAGATCCCTTGTTCACTGTTATCTTCCCATGAAGAACAAAAATGCTCAAGTCTTTTAAGGCTGTACTCGTACCAAATTTCTACTTGATTTGGATTTTAGAGTTTCTGCTTCTTAAATGTGCTAAAAAAAAAAAAAGTGTCAGCGAAGGTTTTTCTGCACAGTTGAGCTACTTCTTCTTTTTCAATCCGGAGTTTTTTTTAACCTCCTCCTGTCACTCCTGGTTTCAAATTGTCACATCTGTTTTATGTCCCTTTTTTGTTTGTTTGGCTTTGGGGTTTTTTTTTTTTCCTCCTCTCCCTGTCGCTTCTGCCCTCTCTCATATTTATTGTTACCACACAAAACTCTAATCCCAATGGGACGTCAGTGTATTATAATTTTAAACACTTGAAGTTGTCAGTCTCAAAAAGAAAGCCCGATGTGTCTGCTAACTTAACTTATGCACACACACGAGCGCTGAATAACTATAGCCTGCAACAGACGCACGCACACACACACACACACCTCGAGGCAAACATATCCACATGACATCATAGGGCTGGATAAGTGTTTCTCTGGTTTGGAAGCAAAGTGCTGCTTATAAACATTGGTTTCCCAGAGAAACTGGGCAGAGCGTGAGTGTATGTATGTTTGTGTGCCCACATCTGCTCTGTCCGCTCGCACGAATGGATTTGAATCTTAAAGTGGCGATCTCCAAAATCCTCTGTCGCTCCATTTTCATTCACCATATGTCAGGTTCCGAGTCCATATTTTAAACCATCCCTGTACGCAGGCATCATGCACAGCACACCGTCTTGGCAGATATTTACATTTTGTTCAAATAGAAAGAGATGCAAGTCGTATATACAGCTCATTATGTAAAAATATAAGCGAGTGCCTTCCACCTGTGAAATTTCTCCTTCATGCTATGAAGAGTTTTCCCAGATAAGATGCAGATTTTAGCAAATACTATTCCAGCTGTCATAGGAGCAAGATGTAAGGTACACCCTAAAACAGGTTGCCAGTCTGTTGTAGACAACCATTCATGCCTAAGGTCGATTAAGAATCGTCAATTAACTTAACATGCATGTCTCTGGACTGTAGGAGGAAGCTGGAGTAGCTGGCACCGGAAGAATATGCAAACTCCACAAAGAAAGGCCCAAGCTGGCCAGTGTGTTCAAACCCAGAACCTTCTTGCTACGAGGTGACAATGTGGCGCCATTCCCGACATCCTAAAAGGAAAACTAAACGATCAGTAAGAGGTGTAGCTTGGGCACATTGATGGTATAAAAGATGGATGTAGCTTCTGGGACTCAAAACTCTGTCTTGTTTCTTGTGGATTCAGCTTTTTAGATCCTTTTAAAAGTAAAATAACACTCAAAAAAGATCTTCAAGAGACAGTCAGAGTTCTGTGTGATGTGATTTATTGAGTTTCTGCAAAAGGAGCAGGAGTCAAATAAATAAGCAAAAGCAACAGTTAAGCAACCCCCAGGGTGTCGAGCCTTATGGCCCATTTACGCTCGCCGCATCGGTCACTTTGCAAACAGCTCATCACAGCTCCATAGCATGTATACCAGCGCTGAGGGCACGAATACTCATTGTAGTGTTCTCCTGAACAATCAGAAACTTGAAGCAAAGAGATCACACAGTTTTGTTTTGTTTTTTTCCTAGAAAGCCTCATCTTTTCAAGCTCTTGCAGCGCCTTCCTCTGTATCATCTGTGACCCTTTGAGCTTCTGTACTGACGTATCGATAAAATGGCAGTAAAACCGACATGGTCGTACACTTGTGTTTTCAACCTAGCAGCAACACCCCCACGGGGTTACAAAAATCGAAAGGTTGCACGACCGGCCGAAACGACACCAAAGCGGCTGATGTGACGTCACTTTTGTCGTTCATGAGGGCAAGAACGGTGAGCACAAATGGGAAATTCAGCACAGGCCCCAGCAGTGAATGAAGAGAGAACCCACCTTCACTTATAGAGAGCGAGGAGCCACTGACTCCTCCTGTCCTTCTTTCTTAACCATAATAGAAAAAAAACAAGTTAAAGTCTTTTTATTGTCAATACCACATATGTACAGGACATACAGAGGATTGAGATTAATTTACTCTCAGACCCATGGTGCAATGGTGTAAACATAAATCCAAGTAAGCTATCCAAAACTAAGGCAATAGGGTGAATAAAAAAAAAGAAAAGTAATACATAAATATGAGGACCGTAACAGATAAAAGTCCACACTAGTGAGTATTAACGTGCTCGTTACACCGTGAAACACCTCTCACATGGCAAACACATCAGGCACAACTCAGCCAATCCAGTGCGTTCAACATGCCTACCACACAACACTGCCTGCTGACTGTATGACAACCTCCCTCCAAGGTCAGTCCGCTGTACTGAGGCCAGCACATAAGGCATACATCATAGAGGTACAGCTTCCCTGAGGTCACACAGAGTTCAGTTCTTAAGGCACACAATAACAGTCGTTTTTCCACATAGGTTACATGTAGCATACTAAGTGAACTTCAAATTAAATGAGGTGATATTAGCATATTAACTGAGAATCATTCACGCCAGTGTATAACTCATTATTATTCATGCTTTTTTATGGCTGCCAGGAGCTGGTACCTGTTGTTGCAGAAAGACTTCCAGTCCAGTATAGAGATCTATGGCCTCTGTAAATGCTTTCCTGATGAATTTATGGGCATGGTCCCTCATATCAGCTCATACTGAATAAAACATGAAGTCATTTTTGTAAATTATGGTCATTCTAACATTCAGAAAAGAGGATTAGGCAGGGTATACTCACTGGCTGATGATTTGTATTAATAAAATCATTTGAGATCATCAGTGTGTGGTTTCACAGTCAGATCCACCCTTCGCTTATCACATCTGGGTTCAAAATGACAACAAAAAAGCTCAAGACTTAACTAACCAATGTCTGATGCAACGGTGGCTACATCTATCATTTATTTAGGTTTCTCACATGGCGCCATGCACACATTGCTCAAGAGTCCTCTGCCATATTGGGCTTTAATGTCAAATGGAACGTGTGTTCCCCAACTTCTTGGCAGTGGTTCCTCGAGGTTTCTGGCTCTCGTTGGGTGAAATTGGTCGCAGAGAAGGTGCTGCACCGAAAACCGTGCGATTGCTTTGGTTGCTAGCACATTGCCACAGTTGCCTGTAGTTTTTCACGTTTGCCTGTAATTACTCACTAACTACTAGCTGAGCAGTAGTACAGCTTGAAAAAAGTGCGACACAAACTGGAAGTGGAGAAGATTTGCTTTCAAAGTTGTTCCTCAGGGCTTCAGCCAACATGACTTTTACTCTGAAGGTGATCTCCATTTCCTGCTTGTGCTGCACTTTCACTACAGCCCAGAGAGCAGCTGGACAGTGTTTTTAGACAACTCTGTCACTTCCATGCAATGTGCTAGCCACCAAAGCAATCACAAGGAGGGGTTTGCCAACCCGCTGGGGAATACACGGGAAAAATGGGGGACCACTGACCAGTCTGTAGGCCTGAATGACTTGGGGCTTCGCCAGTCATTTTCCCAGTGACTGCCATTAACCTCCAACAGCCAGTCAGGGAATACGCATTTTTCTCTCACAACCAGTGGTTGCCAGATGGCTGCAGACCAGTCTCTAAACCTGTCCCTTATTCACTTAATCATATCTTGTCACCATGGATAGTGTCTGCAATACCTTATACACACAGTACCTACACAAATTCCCCTTCCTTAGGACTGCGGTGGGCAGACTGACGGAAACTCTGATCAACAGGTTTTTTAAGTAAAAACTAAAATTCTATTTGAGCTTTTTGTCTAGAAGCAGGTCTAAATGATGATTTTTAGTCATGTAGCTCCATTCAGTTCTGTTCATTGAGAACTATCTGACAGCTGTCGCTCCATTTTTTTGCCACTTTTCCGGTCACGGGGGCAGCAGTCTAAGCAAAGATACCCAGACCTCCCTTTCTCCATCCACCTCGTCCTGCTCTTATGGTCAGTAAATAGAATGTAGGTTTAAGGCACTACCACATAGGTGTCTTTTTTTATGACCTGGATGCTCGTGAAAGTGAAATATCTCAATGCCATGTAATAAAAACTTATCTAGTTTATTCTCAAGAGCCATAAAAAAGAATAAAAGTTGACATGTTTCTGGCACAGACACAAGAAACATGTCAGCTTTTGTTATTGCTGTTGTAATGTGCTTACTTAGTGTGTGTGTGTGTGTGTGTGTGTGTGTGTGTGTGTGTGTATATATATATATATATATATATATGTGTGTGTGTGTGTATAGAAGAAACAAGAATTAAAAGCATTCAGGTGTTAGCGTAGCTCTTCCAGTGGTTGTTGTTGTGCACACTGAGACTTCATTAATTAAAATGTGAATTTTATGAGGTGGCTGTCCGAGGCTGCAGTGGCAGCTGTCAGACTGTTTGTGCATTCACGGCTCTGTGTTTACGAGGCTGGTAGCATGATTTCCCCAGAGGCTGCTTGTTTACGTGTAAACTGCAAGCCTTTCTGTCTAACGGTGTCTTTATACGTGCGTTTCAGCGGGGACAAATATCTCAGCATCTTTACATTTTGATGACAATGATGCCCTCGGTCGTTAATTCTCCCCTCCGTCGACGCAAAATAAAATGCTGCACGCCCAAGACAAAAAAACCTGTTTAGAGAAAGAGATATTGTGTGTAAACACTTGTAAAATACACACAAACACGTGCAGTATAGAAGCTCCCAGAGATGCTACATGGTAAATACATCTGCAAAGCAGTGGCAGGCACAGGGATAAGTTATTTGTTGAGCCTAAACCGCAGAGCCAGAATAAAGGAGAGGGCACGTTAATTACAGCTAGAATCTAATCAATGTTTCTAACCACAGATGTCCTGTTGTTGAGTCTGCTTGTGCCTGCTGTTCCTCTTTGGGATGGACTTTTCCTGTTTTTAGCACACATCATGATTTTTGAGTTTTCCCTTGTCACAGCAGGAGGGAAAGAAAAAAACTGCATTGTGTGTGCTAATGCCCCCAGAAAATAGTCAGCAACTACTCAGTCTGGGTCTTTTTAAAAAGTAGAGATAGCAGCAACATGACTCGCATGTAGCCACACCTGCTTTTGTACCTGTAATTTCCTGTAAATAGCGCCTGTGTTTGAGTATAGCAGAAAGGAAATGTCCTTAAAATAAAAACAGGCGACAGACCCTCTTTTCTGTGTGCAGGCATCAAACACGACCAGCTGCAGCCTAAAATTGGCTGAGCTGACTTCATCGGGTGGAGAAAGGCGATCCACTCCATGCTTTGACCGCCCTGTCGTCTCGCCGCGATCACCAATAATCAATACCATCGCCGCCAAGGCAGCGGCGAAGGAAGTGGTTAAGGTGCTCCCATGAGAGCAGTGCTGTCCAGCCTCCGTAATGAATACTGTGTGGCCCACGACACAGAGCAAGGAGCTTATTTTTCATTTCTAGCATGAAGAGGAAGAACTTGGACTGAACCAGCAGAAGAGCCTCATTCACATACAACAATGAATTATGTAATAACTGTAATTAGTGGCCATGAGTAGACAGACATCAGCTGAACAGCTAAAACTCTGTTAAGTCATAATCCAGTTCTGTTAGATCAGACTTTTACTGGCCCAAAACACAAGCTTGTTTAATGTATTTATATACTGCTCGCTTTGTCCATAACAATGAGCGTAATTATTTGTACTCAGCCATGCTGCAGGTACTGTATCACTGCTAGAGAGAGAGAAACGTGGACAGCTGCTCCTAACCTGCAGGAAAGTTCACAGGATCTGAAACATGGGGGGCTAAACTAAACAAGCAGTTTATCTGCAAACAGGCATCTTTCTTTTCAGTTTCTTCCTAATTTATTCTGTCGCCATGTAAAACAAACTAGCAGTGACTAGATTGACCATCTGCCGTGAGGGAAAAACATCCCCATTCCCCAACTGGTTTGCCAACCAATCCTAACCAACAATCTAATGAAGTAGGTTAAATATTGAACATATAGGTGCTGGTTTAGCTTACTCGGTTGAGCAGTTGACCCCCATGCTGTAAGGCTAAGGCCTGAATTAAGCCTCTGCATCGGGTCTTTGTGGGGTCTACGTACATAACTGGAAATCCCCTCTGAACCCTACTCGGTAATCACAATCTTCGTGGGCCGCATCGGCCCGACTTTTAGTTAAATTTCTCGAGCGGTGCACCTCAGGTTACGTCGTAGGTTACCGCGTAGGGAGTGGTGATGTGTTAGATTACTCTAATAATGCTGGCGTACATACAGCTGCTCATTTTACACATAAGGTACGGCAGGAGTCATAAACAGTCAGAAAGAAGCGAGGCGAAGAATAAAACTGAGAGGAGTACAGCCCTGGTTAGTGTTAGGTGGTGTCGTAACATCTTAGAACCAACAGCTAACTAACTAGAGTTTCTGGTGCAGACGAGCGAGGGCATCAGTGTTTAGTCAATATTATGTGTAATATGAGCATATACAAAATGAGGAAAAGCATAATCCTTTAATTTACTGCTGCAGCAGGAAAAAAAAATCAGGCCTAAATATTGGCAGGGCCAGGGCAACCAAGTCACTCTGTTTTTGTGGGACTAAGTTAGAAAGTGCTGGATGACTACATAGTGGCCTTGGGAATTTTTTTTGGCCAGGTGGATAGCCCCCACCCCCACCCCCCAGCCGTGTTTGTGTTTTCTTTCTCAAATTGGTGACCTCATCGAAATGAATCAGGAGACTGATTTTTGTCTCTGTTGGTGTAAACATGACACAAACAGGTACGTTGTAATGTGTTGACATTGTAACGGGGGGGGGCGGCTCCATGCCAACTGTTGCAGACAGTTGATTTTTTTTTTCCCCACCACTGTCTCGGATCAAACTGTTGTCACCACGGGGAGAACATGACAGACCTGCAGTGACAGCTCCACAATGGGCCAACAAACAGGACATCCTCCTTCAGTGCGTCAGTGCCATTACTCATCCGCCGAGCACATGTATGCGCGCGCAGTGTGTTTGCGTTGCCTCGAGCCGTTTAACATAACAAAGACATCGACTAGACTTCATAATGTGGCCATTGTGTCAAAACATTTGCTTTGTCTACGTGTGAAACCAATCTGTGTCCTCATGCAAATGAGCTCGCAGAGTTACTTAATGTTGTCATTTCCATATTAAACCCCCCCCCTTTTTTTTAAATATATATTTTGCATGCTTTTATTTCCGCGGGAGTGACTGGGCTTACCTCAGCCAGATGTTATTTTGCATTTTTATTGGCACAAGTGTGTGTTTGTGTGTCTCTCTTTCAGACTGCTTCCATCTTTGGTGCCTAATATGTGTATTTAGCCTTACTTAATTTGATTGAATTGACCTCCCTCTTTTTCTTTACAGTCGTCTACCCCTCTCATTTTTTTTTCTTTTCTTTTTCTTCTTACAGGGAATTTAAAGAATGTGGTTTAGGACTCAGGAGCCTCAGCCTCCATCTCCACACGTACACCCACACCATGTTTCCAAAACCAGGTCGACACTCTGCGTCTTTAATGAAGACAATATGGAGCAGACCCCTTCGGCCCCGAGGCATGGAGCGAACAAGGGAAGGGAAAAGAGGAGCGAGAGAGAGTTTTGGAAAACATTAGCTGAGTGTTTCCAGAGGAAAACAGTTTAATAAGGGTTGGGGAAGGGGATTTGGGAGGCGGGGAGGGGGATGTGGTTGGTATACCAGTGTTCACTGTTTTTAATTCTTTGTTTTTTGGAAACGGTTCATGTGCGTTTGTGTGAATGAGAGAGTTTATTGCATGTTCAACGCAGTTATGTAAAGCTGGGTTACAGCTGAGCGTCTGGTATCCAGGGAGGGGGGGGGTTCATTGGTCAGATGTATTACACCAAATGGAAAAAGCAGATTTTTCAGGAGTCCGGTTTCACGGTCACCCCGCTCCTGCTGTGATTTTAGCCCCTCGAAGACCGATAAGCACCAAAGCAGACAAGCGGCCATGATTCCCAAACGCACCGTTAAACCTCGTTCTCGTTCTGAGAGGCCTGAAAAGTATTTGAAATGTCTGAAGAAAAAAAAATTGGAAAATAGCCGGTTGCACATTGTAGCCACATTGTTTCGAGCCCTGGGCAAAGTCAGACATCTGGACGACGTTTGGAATTTTACATGGAAAATATGCGGGGAAAGTTAAAAAGGGGTTTGTCTTTGGACAGGCAACAACAAAGATTACATGACCCTTAAGGGGAATTTAGATAGACACAGCAACAACTGGTTTGGTCTGCTCAGAAACTGGCTTCCACAGTAGGACTGAAGAGGAAACAATATCAAAGGATCATTTGTAGATATGCTGGTAGCAACCTGAAATGTGCACCAACGTTGCAAAGGTTTGGAGTGAATGTCTGGTCACATCTGTGGTTGTCTTTGCTTTGATCAAATGTTCTTTTAAATCCAAGCGTCACCTGTTTTAAACTGCTTTTACTTTTGCTGACTTTTTCATATTAAATGTTTGAAAGAATTGGCGTCTTTTGAGAGAGTGGTTTCATACTGGCAGTCGTATCAAAGAAGCTCAAGCAGCACACAGCCCTCCTCTGGGTGATTTTAGTCTGAAAAAATGTGTCGGGAGCAAGTCAACAGAACTAAATACAAGTGGAAACGACTCAGCAACTACTACGAACGACTAAACGACTCACTGTGATCGTCAGCTGTTTGTTGACTCTGTATTTTAGCTTCATGGCCGTTACTATTTTAATTTTCTGAAGTCAGTAGTGGACATATTTAGACCGGGCTTTGGCGTGTTTGGTTAGCGGCTAGCGCTAGCAAGCTAGGCTGCAGCCACACAGGCCTTGAGACCGGTTGGTAACCCAAACAAGAAGGTCACAGTTGATTTAAGACATTTTAAATCTAACCCACCTGAATTTCCAATTAATATGTTTGAAGTTTGCAGCTTTTATCCCACTTGACTACCAAAAAAAGGTTACAGTCACATCTGGATGTAATAAAAGTTATGTGTATCTTTAAACGTGTTTATTTCTGCCGTAAAGTAGATCATTTGAACATGGAAGTATATGGAGATTGGCTCACTTTTGGAGCCAGCCTCAACTGGCCAGCTAGAAGAACTGCAGTTTTTGGTGACTTTGGCTTTATTTTTCAGCTCTGGAGATCATCGCCTGATACTCAAACCACTTGCCAACGTTGTTTGGGAGGTGTCGGTCCACATGTGTTTTGTAGTGTAAAATGTGTCGTGATGCATCATCAATGTGGATGTACCAGCTGATGATTATTGATGACACATCTGTGTTTGGTGGTCTTTTTTTGTCCTGTCCTGCACCCTTTCAAAAGTCACAATGGAGTTTGTCCTGTCACAACGGATGAACACAATAACTGTGCCCACAGCGATTTACAGCACCAGACTGTAACACAGGTGTAAACTTTGATGTGTCGCTGCTGCTCACTTGTGAGTCGATCATCCTAGATGCATTTCAAAACAAAATGAATGGACATCTGCTTCATCAGAAGACAGAGGGCATTCTGCAACAATAATAGTTTCTTCATTTAAAAAAAGTGATGTCAGCACAGTGGTTGGCATTGTTGCCTCACAGCAAGAAGGTATTGGTTCAAATCCACCATCTGGCCTGGGTTTTTCCTGTGTGGAGTTTGCATGTTCTCCCGTCTCTGCGTGGGTTTTCTCCAGGTTCTCCAGCTTCCTCCCACAGTCCAAAGGCATTCAGTTAGTGGGGTTTAGTTCATTGGTGATTCTAAATCGCCCATAGGTGTGAATGTGAGTGTGAATGGTTGCCTGTTGACCCTGCGACCGGCTGGCGACCTGTCCAGGGTGTATCTGGCCTCCCCAACAACCCTGAATTAGATAAGTGGAAGAGGATGGATGTCACGTGTTCCTGCTTTTAAAATCAGCCATCGTTTTAATAAACACATACTTCACGAAGTCTGTAAATGTATGGATCATCGAGTCCTTTAAGATGCCAAAATGCTTCTAAAAATAAAAGTTTGAGTGTTTCCGTGTGTGACGTGTTGTTAGTGATGTGGCAGAGTTGCACTGCAGAGTTTAACCGCAGCACGTCACACTGAACGGTGACCAAAATCCCGAGCTGAGGCACAAGTTTGACGATGGGGGGGAAAAAACAACTTAAGGCTCCGGAAACGCTGATAGGAAATTAGACCTCCAGGAGTTTATTTACATCAGTTTTAAAGATCAATTAAAAATTTGCCTTCCCAGTATACTCAACGGTGGCGCTAAACCAAAAAGATTCTGTAGCCCCAGTTTTGAGAACCAAAAGTAAACAGGAAACAAACAAAACTTCAGGAAGTTGGCAAATCTAAAATTTCACCAATTTATTATGGCCAACTTAATATTTCCATGGAGTTCAATAAACTAATCTTTTAAAAGCTGATTCTTTACCACAGAAATAATTTTATAAGTAAATCATTGCCCACAGTTCACTGACCTGCTTGTTAAACTGCATCTTGTGGTGTTTTTTTTGTTTTTTTTATCTGCTGCACGTGTGGCCATAAGCTCCAGAAAAGCTTGGTAAGTGGAGCTTTATTAAATAAAAAAAGTCAAACTACTGTATTCACCTCAACACTCTGAGGTCTTCAGATCCATCATAAGCTGCGCTTTAACACCGTGGTTAATCCCCTCATTTGCAGCTTTGATTTTCTTGCATGTATTTTTTTTTTTAAAGAAGTAGCAATAACTGTGTTGAATATTTGAAGATTGAAAAGAAGTTTTTTTTCCCTCTGTTCTGCTGGCGTGTTTCACCGCAGACGTTTGTGGAAATAAAAGACGGGGGCGCATGTTGTTGTCATGTGTCACTGCGCCGTTTTAAGCAGTGATTTATGCAGTGCATGCTGGTTAATAGAGGCTTTAATGGAGAGCGTTTGAAAGAGGAACCACAAATGTCGGGGCAGTTTCCTTTAGCAGTGATGTTCCCTAAATGAATGGCCTGGAAATTCACACCAAATGTAGGAGTCACCAGGCAGAGCTGGCATGTGCTGAGCAGAAGTGAATGCCGAGTGTGTGTGATTGTGTGTGTGTGTGTGTGTGTGTGTGTGTGTGAGAGAGGATTCCCTGTGATCTTTATGAACGCTGCTGCGGTCACCGCAGCGGTTTGAGCCCCACGTAGCCGGAGCAAATGAAACTCATTACACCGTTTACGAGCTCGGAAAAGCAGAGACGATTGAAATTCTATCTCATAAAGGCAGAGGGAGCGGAGGGGAGAGGGGTTTACACGATACCAGGCCGGGGCTGTAAACATGAGGGACATGAGAGACTTGTGTGTTTTCTCTGCTTCACAAAGTCAAATCAGAAAAAATCCCTCTGGGGCCCCGGGAGGATTGGCGGCACTGCTGGAATTCCTGGATAGCATTTTTCACAAAAAGCAAAAGTCGAGTTTGGGTTCTTATTTTAGGAGAAAGCTGGACCTTCTGCTTGTTTATTGTTGGATTTTGCGGCCAAAAAAAATTGAAAACACCAAAAAGCTTTTAAAGCGATGAACCTCTTGAACTCCAGTGTTTTGTTGTTTGAAAATTGAGTATTAGGAAAGCCAAACTTTCCCATGTCCTTATTCTCACCAAAGGCTTCATTGATGATGTCCAGTATTAAAATTGGATGGTGTACTGCAGCCAGGTTAGAAATTAACATCACCGAGCATGGTGGAAATGAAAGATGTGCTTACAAGTCAATTTTATTATGTGACAATATTGTGCAGCTAATGAGTTACAGGGTTAAGTTACTTCTTTGTTGAACTAAAGTGTTAAGCAGTAATAGTAATTTTAAATATGAGGCCCAAAGAGATGTTAGTGCAAGTGATGGAGGCCATCATTAGGCTGGAAAACTCAAATACACCAATCAGAGACGGAGACAAAAACTTTGGAAGTGGCCAAATCAACAATCTGGTTCATTGTTAAAAAAAGAAGAATGAATGCACTGACCGGTTCAGCAACACCAAAAGGCCTGAAAGGCCACAGACGACAGCTAAAGTGGATGATGACAGAATTATTACCATGAGTAAGAAAAACAACTTCACAACATCTAAACAAGTCAAGAACACCCTCACACAGGTAGGTGTATCACTTCATGAATGTAAATACAGAGTTTGCAATAAGGTGAAAACCACTGGTTACACTTAAGAAGATCAGATTAGACTTAGCTAAAAGAGCCGGCACAGCTACTGAGGAAAGATACATTTTAGACAGATGAAGCCAAGATGAAGAGTGTGGGGGAGAGAAACGGCTCATGATCGGAAGCATACAGCATCATCTATCAAACATGGTGGAGGCAGTATTATGGTATGAGCATGGCTGCCAGTGGAACTGGGTCGCTAGTGTTTATCAATAGTGTGAAGCAGCAGGGTGAACTGTGAAGTGTGCAGGTCTGTAATCTCTGCTCTGATTCGGCCAAATGCTACAAAACCGATCAGACAGAGCTTCAGGGTGCAAACTGCAAAAGCAACCCAAGAGTTTCTAAGGGCAAAGAAATGAGATATTCTTCAATTGCCAAGTCAGCCACCTGATCCCACCCCAACAGATCAGCTTTTCCATTATTTAGTGCAAAACTGAATGCAGAGAAGCCCATGAACAGGCAGCAGCTAAAGGCGGCTGCAGTAGAAGCCTCTCAGAGCATCTCAAGGGTGGAACCACAGCATTTTGGGGATGTCCATGAGTTCTAGACTTCAGGCAGTCAGCTCATTCACATATTAAAAAGAGTCTTTTAAATTTGCCATTAATTTTAACCCTCTGTAAAAGGAGGGATGTGTATAAAATTGTCTGTAATTCTTAAACAGGTCCTGCAAAATTTTTGTGAAGCATATTGATGATTTGATTTACAATCCACTGTGATGGTGCACAGAGGGAAAACTCCAAAGACTGTGTGTTTGTCCCAAACACTGTACACCTACCTAACACGCTCGTCTTTGGACTGAGGGAGTACCCCCGAGGAAATGCGTGCAGTTGACACGCAAACTCCACACAGAGATCCCACCTTAGAACGGAGTTCAAATCACTGTGGGCCGGCACGGTGATTTGGGCAAATGTTAACCTCCTTCATGCGATATCACTGGTCAGACTGGGAGCCTTTAAACATAACTATCAGAGCTTTTTATGGCAACAGGCAGCCAAAAGTCAGTAAACAGTAAAAGTTACATAACTTTTGCCCGCATGCAGCACGGAATTTAAACTGGCTTGGCACAAAATGATGGAGACTGCCTGTCATTTTATAATGCTGCATCCAGCTGTGTGATGCAACATGCTCCATAAAGGAAAACATGTCATTCACATTATGGTGAAGACAGAGGCTTCACTGCCAGGACTCATCTGTAATTTGGTCTTGGATGAAACTCGCCTTCCTCCAGACACGCAGATGGATTTTTTTTTAAAAAATTTTCCAATTTGGAAGTGGGAAGGCAGCGGTGGAATAAGTGGAGTCAGGTTTTTGCATTTAGTTACGCTCAATCGGAGTTTCTATTAAAACTCTAAGAGTGTTTTTATTCCCTCTGTGTAAACTGTGCAGTGCTGAGTAAATCTTTTGTGATTGATTTATGGGATTTCCTCCTGTTATGGTTTGTGGTGGACATACCTTTGAAACTCTCCCAACGACTTTTATGCAAATCCGCAGGCGGCCCATCCTTGCTGCTTTGAATATAGTATCATTTCACCCTGGCTGTTGATTAGTAGACAGAGGCTCGTCCTTCCTCTTCCTCCTCTGTTTATTTCTTTCACTGGTTGGCTTAAAGGTTTAAATATTTAAAGCATTAAATATTTGCAAAAGTCCCGCAGAGCCTGGTAGATCTTTGGAAGTTCTCGAAAGCATTTCAGATTGGATCTTCCTGCTGAGGAAAAGGAGGTTTTTGGGGGTTTTTTTTTTATAAGCCTTTAGGTAAAAATCCACCACCCCTGGAGGGAAACTAAATAAAAATCTCCCACCCGACCAACACGAGATGGAAATCACAAACGGTTTGTTTGATTTGCATAACGTCTCCCCAAAGAGGGAGTGAACAAAGCGGCCGGGGGCCACCTATCTATACGTCCTCCTCCTCATCAACATGTGAAGTGTCTGCGGTCAATGGCGGAGGGGATTTACTCGCACAATAAAGACAGATGCCAGCTTTTATCTGCTTAACGGAAGAGAGGCCGAGCACGTGGCACTTGACCGCCGCCGTCGCACGTTGGTGGCGCGTAATGACCGTCCTTCCCTCCCGCAAACTATTGTGGTGGCGGGCCGGCTTCTCTTTTGGCAGGAGGTGGAGGAGGGAGGGTGGTTTTGTTTGAGAAAGGGGAGAGTGATTTTTCTTTCCCCAAAACAGCCTTTGTTTGTCCCTTTTGGGTAAGAGGAGCTAAAGTGGTTCAGAGGAGAAGAAAACCAGATTTAAGGAAAAAAAACAAAACAAAACACATTATCTGGTGTTGAATTCAAGCTTCTCTTGGAGTCAGACTTTTAAACCAGTCAGTGCTGATGCCTGATATTTAGCGGGGTGGTCCGGGGTAAAAGATGCATTGATTTGATTGGCTGACAATTGGATTTAATGAAGGTAGAAGCTGGAAAATGGTTTGTTTTGAACTGTTTGGTATTTAAGACTGAGTAAATGAAGCATAATTTAAAAGTTCAAAATTCCCCCGCATACCCCGCAGTCTGAGAACAATAATACTACAAACAAACAGCGTGTGTGTGTGACTGGTGTCAGCGGGCTCACCCTGGGATTCTCACACATCCCTTCACTTTAAAAGCTTTTAAATAAACCCAATAATGAGCCTTAAATACAAAACAAAACCAAGTGTTTCTTAGATCTGCTGCTCCGGCCTGCAGCCCACACATTCATCAATGACATGAAGACATCTCAAGTGAGAACATGTAGTTATGCAAATCATCCACAGACACCCCCCCCCTCTCTTTCTCTGTGTTTGTGGGTGAGTGACACAGACAAAGACAGAGGGCTCTGAAATGGTCCATTTGATTCCTGATGGTGTTTGCTTCAGAATGAGCAACATCTGCCCCGAGCAACGGCAGCTCCCAAGCTCCGGAGGCCGAATTCACTCGGAGCTGGATCCTAACGATAGCGGAGGGCAGTTTGAGGCAGCAAGAAGCCGGTGGAAGCGAGTTTCAGGGGTGATTTGTGACAACAAGAGTGAAAAGGAAGGTTTACAAGATGGTAGTGAGACCAGCTATAGGGTATGGTTTGGAGACGGTGGCCCTGGCAAGAAAGACAGGAGGCCGAGAGCTGAAGATGTTAAAATTTTCATGGAGAGTGGCCAGGACGGACAGGATAAGCATATGAGAGGGACAGCTCAGGTTGAGCCGTTTGGAGATGAAGTTGGAGAGGCGAGGCTGAGATGGTGCAGAGGAGGGATAGTGGATGTATTAGACAAAGGATGTTGAAGAAAGAGGAAGACCACAGAGAAGGTGCATGTAGTGAAGGAGGGCGTGCAGAGGGTTGGCGTGACAGAGGAGGATGGTAGGAACAGGGCGAGATGGAGGCAGATGGTGCACTGGAGCAGCTGAGAGAAGAAGGAATGACACAGGAGGAAACTCGCAGATGTCGTCGGTAATGAAAGGGTCACACTGTGACACTGCCTCGGCTCACTCAGGAATAGATTGGAGCTATTGTTGATGTTCTTAGTAAGAGCTGCACCTTCCCTGCTGTGACAAAGACGTGACATCTTCTTTTAAACTTTAAAAGATGTTTAAAAGAAGATGACAGGGAGAGACGAAGAAGAAACAGAAGGTAATTTAAACAGAGGACGAGCAAGAAAAATGTCAAGTGATTGGAATTTCTTTGATCAAGCAGCTGAAATCGTGACTCAGTGGTTTTTCTCCTGTTATTAAGCCGGTTTTTTTGTATCGCTTTCATTAGTTGGTAAAGGGGGCACTGTGTTTAGATTTGTAATGACTTTAATGTTATTGTGCTCTTTCTGTTTTGTTATTTGGTATTTATTTTATCGAGCTTGTGTATCAGCAATAACGTTAAACTTCTGGGATAAATAAAGTCTGCCTTATCTTAATCAGAAAGTATTGAAAGATATGACAGTGTTTTGTGGTTTTGGTATTATAAATTGTGTTTTTTTATATATATAAAAACACAGATAGAAACTCATTTTACCTTTAATATGGGAATCCTGTTGAGGGTGAACAACCAGCCCAGCAGCAGCACCGGTATCTCCTCCGTCATGTGAGGACAAAGGGGAAGCGCACTGCCAGAGACCTACAAAAAGACCTCGAGTATTCGCGTTCATGTCTTGATGCATGCTGAATAATCTGGGTAAGACAATCCCATAAAGTTGAGGAATGCTGGTTTGAGCGGAGAATCAAGGAGGCCATGTGTGTGGAAAGGGAACGGCCCACTTTGGCCCACCTTTCTTAGCAGATTTGTTTTAATTCAGCCACATTGAAGGTTTTCCCGCATGAACGGCCTCAGTCTGATTTAAGGGCATTCACAGGTGGACTTGCTGGTGTGTTTCAGATCATTGTCCTGCTGCAAAACCCAAGTGTGCTTGAACACGAACTGATGGCCAGTCATTCTCCTTGAGGATTTCCTGGTAGAGAGCAGAAGTCATGGTTTCATCAGTTACAGCAAATCCTCCAGGTCCTGAAGCAGCAAAGCTGCTTAGATGTTCTGGGTTCTTTTGTCACCTCCTGGATGAGTTATTGATGGGCTCTTGGAGTCATTTTGGTAGGCCGGCCACACCTGGGAAGATTGGCCGCTGTTCCACAGTGCTCTCACTGTGGTTCACCGGAGTCCCAAAACCTTAGGAATGGCTTTGTAATCCTTTCCAGACTGATGGATGTCACTGACTTTGTTTCTCAGCTGTTTCTTTAGATCGTGGCATGATGTGTTGGTTTTGGACAACTTTTATTAAAGTGTTTATTAAAGTGTTTGATGATCTTAAAAATTTAAATGTGAGAAATGTGAGAGAAAAAAAAACATTTCAGAACTCAGCAAACAGCACTGTAATTTACATACAAGTAACATCATAAAATTCTGATTAATACTATGTCATAGATAAAGGACGCAGTACAGGAATGCAAATAGAGCCTTAAATAAAGTATTCCTGTGTAAAAATTTTATATATATATATAAATATATATATGGCCCTCAGTTAAACTGAGGCTTGAGTTTCAAAGTCTCCTCAGTGGCCCCGTGATCCGGATCCGGTCTGAATCCAGTCCCTAGTTTGCAGATGGCACGCTGCCCGGACCCACACGCACTCACACCGGGGCTGGTCAATGAGGAGAGGAGAGGCGCAGAATGCTTTTCTATTCAGCAGCGCGCACACTGAGGAGCGGACGGAGCCTCCGGAGTCTCTGCAGTCACTCTGTCAGCGCGCTGCGCATTTCAGCGGCCTGAAGTTAACACCAACTGGCTTTTATTTCCACCACTCTGGACTGTGCGGACTCCACTGTTTAAACCTCAGCTGCTTTTTAAAAAAAAAATCTACTCTCTAGCCTGCACGCGGGAGGGAGGGAGTTTTTCTTACAGGTGGGTCCAACATCTCCGGTGCGCTTTTACGCGGTGACAGCAGCTGTCAGTGTGCGTTAAGTCCCGTGAATGAAATACCTGGTCACATTTTTTCTTTTCTCCTCCAGTGTTTGCATAACATTTTTAAAATGAGGTCAAGCGTTTTCTGCCCGCAGCTGAAGGCTTTTCGGGGCACAATGAAGTTTTTTTCTTCTTTTTTTTTAATGGATAACTTTGACTTCTTCTAGCTGCTGGTGTCTTTTTTTCTTTCTTTCAAAAAATATAATTGGCTTTTCATTAACTGCCCTCAATGTGGAGGTAATTAAAAGGAGTGACCAGTCACGCTGGGGGCACCATATGGAGTGTGTTTATGTGTGTGAAAGGGACAGACAGACGTCTCAGTTTTGCCCGTCAGGCTTTAATTGTGTAATTGAAACCCTCGTGGCTGGTGGTTTGTTGATAAATCACAGCACTGCCGCAATACTCCGATCAGGTATACATACTTTGCTACACTATACTCCTCCCTGCGATCTTTAACCTAATATTGGTGTTTAGAGGGTGAGTGCTGGTTTGAATGGTTCATTTAGCGACTGTTTTTTGTTTGTTTTTTTTGTTTTTTTTAGGAGCATGTAGTGATGAAGCTCTTGGTTTGGAGGGAAAGCTCCAGATCAGTCACTAAATGGACCTTAGTGTCAAGTTTTATGAAGTTACAGGCCTCCCGCCGCAGCTCTGCTGGGCTTTCCACTTCAGTTATCAATTTTAACAAGAGTTAAGGAAATTATTTGGAAAAGCTTATCCTGTCATTCCAGCTGGAATGATGATTGGAAGTGTTAACTGTTTTCTTGTAAAAATGAAAAGTGCCAGGCTGCTGAACAGTGGATTAGATGTGCCAGTTTACTGTTTACTAACTAATGCTGAAAGATGATTGGTTAATTTGGTCAATTACTGGACAACTTTGGCAGTCAGTTGAAGTCATTTCCCCAGGATTCACTGGTTTCAGCCTATTGACTCTTGAGGATTTGCAGTTTTTCCTCCAGTTTTGTCTTAAATTCTCTTTATTAGGAAAACAAAAGAATCCGTATGAAGAGGTCTGAATGGGCTCTGGTGATAGCCGATGGTCAGCTTTTCCAAATTTGTCGAAATTTTGAGCTTACAAGCCGTGCTGTCGTCAATTTCTAGAGACTTTCATTGCTTCTAATTAAAACAAATGCAGTCCAATCTGCCAAGACAGCAGCCTAGACTGCTAATGAAACAAGTTTACAGGGAAACACTAAGCCAGGGCTGATTTCACAATCTCATAAAAATGGTGGGAGAACACAATGAGTCCCGGTCAGCTGTGAACAGGAAAAAACACTGGCCCTCTTCCAGGCGTTTCTCACACAGCATCCTCCCTAACTCCACCGAGCTGCCCGCTCCGGTTCGTCCTCGCTGCAGCAGAGGGAGGATGAAAAAAATATTTTATTTTTACAGGGCTCCTAAGTTTAGGAGATGTGGTGATTTTATGACCTCCAAGTCTCCCAGCTCAGTGTAAAATCCTTGTTTTTGCTTTTAAAACCAAGAAAAAAACAGAAGCTGCATCTTCTTTTGTCATTTTTTTCCCCTCATGGCTGCCTGTAATTGGCAACTTAAACTCCCATAATTCCTGATATGTGGCGTCTGTGAACCACACAGTCTGTGGTGATTTAAACCAAATGAAACCAAAACAAGCGGTTAAAGAAACAAGTTTGTATTTCACCCTTAAGAGTTCACCACTGAAATGAAATACAACCCCTATAATGAACCAAACAGCCACCAGAAGTCATCCATTTAGGGATTTATATTTGGAAAAAAGAATGCTCTTTTTATCTGACAGAATAGATGCCAAAAGGCTCTGGAGTGAGAGCGCAAATAAAATCGGCAAAAACTGGAAGAACTGTGAAGCTGAACAGTATAATAAACCTTACCCAGAACGATTTGATAGACAGTGCTGAAGAAGGTTGTCAAAAGATACATTTTGGTCTATTTCTCATTAATGAAAGATGAAGCAAACTTCCTCTAGTGGTTACTTGAGGCTGACTTCAAAAGTGTGTCCATCCCCATTGACTCCCATGTTAAGGTGTCCAACTTTAAAGCATTAAAAAGTACATTTAAAGCCTGATTTGGGCCTTTATGGCCAGTTCCTGCCATCATAACAACTCTGAGTGGGGAGATTTTTTTCCCCACAACTCATCCATTTGGTTACTAGAGTTACAGGTGTGGTGGTTTTCATTTACAGATGGTAATTAGAGGTCCATGAACTGGACCTCTCCAGCGTTGGTGCAGCCGGTGCTTTTTGAGGCACTATTAATGAGCTTCTCTAATTCAATCGCACGGCTTGATGTGTGGTGCAGAGGAAGTTGTGTGCAGCTTGTTTTTTCCTTTTTGGTGCTCTCTACACAGTGGAGTTCATTGATCTGATTGATTCAGTTTAGCCCACAGTAGACTGTGTTTCATCCAATCACCTACGAAGTATTTTATAAGTGCCAAGCTCCAAGGAGCACGTCCCAGATGGCTCAGTGTAACAAACAGTTTGGCACATCAGGCCAGCAGAAGTTGGCCTGCAGAAAACGTGTTTGGTCCTTGCACATGTGGCAGCGTCTGTTTTGATGGCCTCTTTTTTTTTTTTTTTAATAAATATTTGGCCCACATCTCTCTGCTGCTGGTTTGTGGGGAATTGTTTTTGGTGTTCGTTTTTGCACGTTATTTGCGAAATGAAGGATCTGAGTCCAAAGGGGAGCAACTTTAAAGATGTGATTAAGCCTCCTCAATGTCAGTAAAGAATGAAACTGATTGAGGGGAGCGAGACGACAACTCTGCTTTCAACAGAAGGGGCAGATGGCCACTCCAGAAGTCTCTCCACGCGGTGGCCATCATCTCCAGGTGCTTATTCGGGCAGTTATTTTTGAAGTGTTTTTTTTTTTTTTAATTCATTAATTTCAATAATTATCGGGACAAAAAAATCAGCATGTATAGCATAACGAGTTAAATCTGATTTAAAAACCATGAATGGTGTTTGCTGACTTTACCCCCAAATAAGATTTTAAACAGCCTTTTTTTCCCCAGGAAGGAATACTTCCGGCACTCTCTTTGCTGTTAGGATTTTTCCATACGTTTTAATTGAGGGTTCTCAGTCTAGGAGGCAGAAATCGTGCTGCAGCCGTGTTTCAGCTTGTTTCAGCTTGTTTCTAAGAACCTCCTCCTACATTTTGACCGTAGACAGAGGATGTTGGTTTGTGAAGTCCTTTTGTCAAGCCTCGAGTTAAGCGTGTTCTCTTGCTTTGAAACAACAACTTGTGACTGATAAGTCCTTATCCCATAAGCCTGCCCTGAATAATCCTCCTTTCTGACTCTAATGATGACCATAAATTACAAAGTTACCTTCATGTTTTATTCAGGATGACCTGAAAGTAGCAGTTGAGCCCATAAAGTCTTCAGGAAAGTGTTTTTTCCATAGAAGTATTATCAGTAGTAGAAGCAGCAGCAGTAAGTGGTGGTGGTATTATTATTATTCCTTGTAATTCACATCCACATACCCACACAGCACATCTTGTACATGCAGAACATGCAACCGTTCTCTGAACGGAGTCCAGCTGCCATCCTTCTGAAGTGGAGCGAGCTTCAAACTTAGAGCCAGGCTGAACTTCTCGTGCGTACCGTAGACGGCATAAAAGATGGACGTAGCTGCCATCACGACACTCACTGGCTTTGGACTCTTGAACCTTAAATGTTAGCATTTTTGGCTGCCACACCTCTAGTTGTCATAAAGATGGAAACTATCCATTAGGGATGTCGCCAGAACCGATACTTCTGGTACCATTCGATAACAAAATTCTGAAAACGCAACCGTACTTGGTTTTTCTTTGGTACTGTAGGCAGCGTATGTACCGAGGCGGTAATTGTTCTTGAACTGAAGGAGGCAGCTACAAGTTTTCCAGTCTATCCCTGCATAGTGAAGGACGCACACAAGCGCAGAAAAAACTACATCTGGAAGATGGCGACTAGTGCAGCTGCTGCGATAAGAAAGGCGGGGTGACCAAGGGGTGATGACTCATTCACTGAGACCCTGCGTCCACATATGGGGACATTACATTTTGGCTTTGCTGCACTTTATACTTTATTCTGCTCAATAGTGTTTCATACTTCATTAAGTCATATTGTTTTTGTTGTGTTATGCTATAAAATAATCCCGTTGTCCACATCTGAGGACAACTTTTTTTTTCCATAAAAGATGTAACAACCATGTAACAAAATACAACTTCCTGCTCAAAGAGGAAGCTTAATTTTTATACATATCAGGTCCATCTAATCACAAATATCTAGGAGATATTAATAATCCATTGCAAACTGGAGCTCCGGGTCTCAGGAGGCTATGTACGTGGAATGAGCTTTTGTTTTGGTATCGAGAATTATGTGCTTCTACTGATATTGGTAACAACTACTAAATTTCTGGTATCGTGACATCCCCACATCCACAGAGGCTAAAATCACTTTTTCTGCCAGCATGTTTGTTTTTTAATTTAAACGCTCTGAAAGTTGGAGATTTTAACATGTGAGTCTATGCAGTTTGACTCACTCTTGGAGGCAGCCTCAGGTGGCCACTAGAGGAACTGCAGCTTTTGGCACTGAGCTCAGGAGGTTGCTGTTTGGTCAACTTTTTGGTTTTGACTACATTGTTTGTATCTAATTGCAGCCCTATATTGTGATTTTTAAAACAGATTTTTAACCTTATAAAGTCCTCAAAAGACTTCCATAAAGCATACATTTTAAATGTAAGACTAATGGAAGTGTTGTGAGGACTTTTGTTTGTTTTGTTTCCTTTTTGGTTTGCATCTCTTGGACTCGTGTGTTACAAAGCTGTTGAACAGAGACACCATGTGCAGTCTGTCCCTGACAGTAATCAGTCAATGAATAATGAACACACACACACACAGATACCAAACAGCTGTCAATGGCAGGTTTGTGTGTGTGTGTTAACTCTATCAGTTGAGGTGCAGCTGCATGCCTGCCTGTCGCAATTATGTTCTTGCTAAATAAGAGCCAGCACTGGGAGGAGGGGTTGTGTGTGTGTGTGTGTGTGTGTGTGGATTGGCACATATCATTAGGCGATTAATTTACTCAAAGGATAGCCACATGACTGTGTGTGAGTGAGTGAGTGAGTGAAGGCACATATGCAGTTTGAACTATGTAATATAAACCAGCTCAGGGACTTTAGCATGAGCCTTTAGGAGTCTTTTTGCACACACATGTTGCATTTCACTCACCCTTTTTACCTCTGCACACACATCACAGCAACTTTTTCTTGCCCCCCCCCCCCCACACACACACACAGGGACATATGGCCTGTTCTCAGGGTCCATATGTATTTTATTCTCCCACATGAGCCAATCACTCTTTGAGATCCTCAAAGGCTCTGTTGTGAACTCTCTCACACTCACACACACCACACATAGACCTATAAACACTCACTAACCCTGTAGGTACCCACAGGCCTTCTCCTTGCAGCCTTTTTCATGGTTAATTTGCTGCTCAATAGGTCAAGAGGAAAAGCAGGCATCAGGCAAGCAGACTCAGTCTTAAGCACACACACACACACAGAGTCATGTGGCCGTCCAGGCACCAGTATTGCCTCATAGTGCGTTCTCTAGACAGATGTGGCTTTAGTGATTTATCGGCCCTGTTGGGTCAACAACGCTTTTGTTGCTGCAGCCTGAAGCGGCTGCGTGTTTGTCAGGAAACGCTTTTAATTGAGCATTTAGGATGTTTGTGATCCTTTCCTCATTTATCACATTTGCTACTCGTGCCCCTAGTAATCCATTTTTCATCCTGAGAACTGTGGAGCATGAAAATATTTTTGACATCTGGAATTTTGCCTGAAAATCGGACTCGATTGGCATTTTTCTCAATGTAATTGATTTGTCAGTATCAAAGCTTGTATTGCCTGCTGATTAGCTTACCTTTAAGACCTTTAAGTGTGTCCATAATTTTTTTTTTTTTCCCCAAAGTGCTCCAGTTCAGGAAGTTTATTCCCCCAGTTTCTCCATTCAGAAAATCCTTACAGGCCTCAATCACACAGGCTTGGAGACTTTGTTAAATTTCGTTGTGCAACTTGCGTGTACAATGACAATAAAGATTCTGATTCTGGTCCGTGACCATCTGGCAACCACCGGCTACGAGGGAAATATGAGCACAACCCAACTGGTTACCTTGGTTGATGGCACGTTGCTGCGGTCATAGTTGGAAACGCAGCTAGAGATGCTCTCTGAGCTGTCGTGAAAATTGTGACACACACCAGAGATGGAGGCGGTTCATCTTCAGACGAAAAGTTACACCTTTTGAAATGTGTTGACTGCAGCGCCGAGGCACAGCTTTTCAAGTTTTACCGCCATTCGGCTGGTATTTAGCAAGTATTTGTAGACAAACATGAAAAATTACAGGCAACCGCGGCAGTCTGCTGGCAACCAAAGCAATCACTAGGCAGTTCTTGGTGCAGCACCTTTGTAACCGATTGTCACCCAGCAAGAGCCAGAAACCTCCAGGAACCACTGCCAACGAGTCGGGGAATATGCATTTCCCCTAGGAACTAGTGGTTGTCATGTCCAGTGTGACAGCTTTCATGGAATGCGGGCATGACAACATATGAAAAACCTCAGTTTTAAGCCCTAAACGAAGTTAACCACCTACAAGGCGAATCGTGACCATAAAAAGATTTGATAAGTACTTTTAGCAGCGAAGGACCTACTCATCCCATAATGCAATACAAATTCCACAGTGCAATACACATTCCACTTGAATTTAATTATTTTGATTGTGTTGAGCTCAAAGGTCTGTGCGGATGCCCACGTACCCATCTGTGTTTTTTTTTTTTTTAATACTGCTCAGAGTATCATTGAGGCCTGAGTCTGTTTTAAATTGTTACATTCTGGCTTATAATCCAAATCCCTATGGGAGATATGAATGGAAGTTTTACTCCTAGAACCTCACTGCTGGGCTCTCTTACATCTGTCCACTCTGTTACTGTATACACGACATCAACAACCCTTCCAGTCTCTTACTAAAATTTCATGCGGCGTGTGTGAGCCAGCAAATGCAAACAAGGAGAGCGCCTGCTTCCAGACAGCAGAAATATTAAGCAAATATCATGCTTTACTAACTTATCGTTGTTGTTGCCATAATGACACATGTGCTTTTGCACAAGAGCTAAGCGGAACCGACAGACGGGTGCAAACGATAAAGAAAAAGGGGCATGAACTGACTCAGGGCTGCTCTTCAGCACACAGGTAGACAGCTGAGGAGTGGGCCCCTTCAAACCGGCAGCAATGAATAATAAAGAGCAACCCCAGCTCTAAATGTCACACTGAGACATGATGTACAACTCTGGCAAAGTGTGAGCAGGTATAGTTTCATAAACATACTGGCAGAGCTTGTAATTTTTGTTTGTTTTTTTGGATTGCTATAATTTGCTGTGGTCAATTTTTCTTTTAGAAACCATTGCCATAGTTTCATGAGTCCAGTGTGTGAAGTGGTCAACATTTGGGGAGTAATATTTTTTCCTTTCTTGCCGTCCAAACACTGGTTAGACATGCTTTGTATGTCTTTTAAAGGAAAAGTCAATCATTTTTATTATTGAAAGTGAAAAGTTGTTGGTGGGTGTTCCAGTTTTCTTTGTTTTTTTCTAGTTATTTTTTTCCTGGAGTTTCTTCATAAACAATCATATTTTTTGATTTATGTTGAATCGTCTCGGGTGTCTTATGCTCAGGTCTTATCTTTATTGCCATCTATCCTCCATGATGTAACCGGCTATCGGAGCCTCTGCTCTGCTAATGATCGTATCTCTTCCTCTCTGGGTCCCCATTTGATGACATTATGTAACACCTCTTCCTTCTTCCTCACCCCCCCCTGCAGGCTCTGGGTTTTCCCTGTGATGACCTCACTGCTGTTCCCTGGCAACGCCTACGCTGCGATGAAGGACCTCTCCTCCTCCTCCTCCTCCTCGCCCTCCTCTTCCACCTCCTCTCTCAACTCCCTCCTCCACTACCCTTCCTCCAAAACTTCTGTGGCGCCCTTCTCCCCATCTGCCGGCACCACCTCCTCTCGCGGACCGGCCCTGTCCTCGGCACCACTCTCCAAACCGCAGCCCTTCTGCCTGCAGACGGGGCCTCATCTCATTGCCAGCATGCAGCTGCAGAAGCTCAACTCACACTACCAAAGCCTCGCCAGCGCCTCCGTCGGACACCCGGCACCCAGCGGGGCTCAAAGGGGCTTCGGTGCCTCGCCACTGGGGGCTGGTAATCAGCTCTTGGGGCCGTCCGGAGGCCTCGGAGGAGGCGGGATGGGCGTCGGGATTGGCATGGCGAACCAAGGCTCCGGTGCGGGCGGGATTATCGATTTTGACCCCGTGGACGAGGAGGTGCTCATGTCTCTGGTGGTGGAGCTGGGTTTGGACCGAGCCAACGAGCTGCCCGAGCTCTGGCTGGGACAGAACGAGTTTGACTTCATGTCAGACGTGCCGGCCGGATGCTGACCTACGAGGGAAAAAATGCGCAGATGCAGTGGAATTGATTGACAGCGAGAGAGACGACTTCTCTCCCTGGTTTGGTTTTTCTCTTTCCTCCCTTTGTTGGCTGATAACATGAGGAAACAGAAGAGACGCTGAGTGACAGAGAAAGCGATTCAAAGGCTCCCTCTCTGTTTCTGTTTTGCTTTCATACCCTCCTATGGGAGACAAAGGAAAAGACAAGCTTGCTTTTGATTTTTCTTGTTTCTATAAAGGAATCGGTGCTTCTTTTCTTTACTGAGATGAAACCAGTGGTGGTCCCACTCTGATCTGTATTTCCCTTTCATTTAAAAGACAGATGCATTAGCAGACTATGAGCAGAGACTGCTCCTATCCTGTTTCCTTCATCAATCGGGCTTAATGAAAACAAGTTGACTGACACGAGAAGGGCTGACAAAGACATTCGAGCCGCCCTCTATAGAGAGGAGTAAGATACACCTGTCGGACTTGATCCCCCCTCTTTTCTTAGTGCCGCCCTGAATTGATAAAGTCGACGATTAAGGAGAATGAAAATGGGAGACACAACTTTATGGGAGAATTGCAAAGGATGGCAGACACTAAACTTCCTGTTTTCTTACTAGACAATATTAGACTAGTCTCATGGGAAACAGACCCCTGCCTCTTGGCTTCACAAAGAAACTCATTGTCTTAGACTTGGTTATCTTAGTGTACTTTCTTTTCTTTTTTTTCTTTTTTTGTTTGAATTTCATTCAAGCAGTTGTATCCATACAACACGTTATTTAAGACAGTGGCTGATACCCATCAGGATACAAGCAGACAAGGAGCGCTTCTGTGGCGAGTCCCAAGTCAATTCTACTTTCTGAGCATAGCGAGTTAGATCCAGAAATGTGGAATCTTCTGGAGTAAATCACCTCTTAAACCAACAGAGAGCCTTCTGGTCACACACGTCGGCGCTACATCGTGTGTTCGTCTGATGTGCAAGGTGACCAAGGTGAATAAAGAAGGCTGGGATAGTCAGACTAGTGGCAGGGGTCCTTCCCTAAATGGAGCAGCAAAGAAAGTTGAATTCAAATGCCCCCTTGTTTTTATTTTTTCTTCTATGCCACTTTAAACTGGTTCCTTCACCTCCAGTTCGCAACCATCGTTGCTGCACTTCCATGTTCCTGATGAGGAAGTGCGATTAGGCCTGGAGGCTGGCGTTAGACCACCTGGTCATGATAGGGACCACTGAAGTGAAGCCATCAGGACGCTTGTCCATATTATAGAACCAGCTCCTCTCTTGACATCTCATGAATGTCCTCAGGCAGCCATTACTGGAGGTCCTTTGTTCATCTTCTCCTATTGCAATCAAAATAAAAGCTTTGTTTCTGGTTGAAATTCATGCATGAATCCCTCAAAACAATACAAGCTCAATCCCACTTTTAGCCTCTCTAGAGTTCTCAGCTGTGACCCGCAGCTGAACTTAGAGCTCACCTTTGAAGCAGTCCTGAGAGTGTTGGATTACACTGTGAACCACTACTAACTTAGCATGTTAATTCCATGTCTATGCCATGTGATACAGCTGAAAGCTCTGAGGAGAATTGTTAACAAGTGGACTTTGAGGAGGTTTGTTGTGTAAAATTATATTTTACATGCATAAGTTTTTTTTTTCTTTCTTTTAGCCCACATGAAAAGCTTCACAACTTAAATCTAATATGTGAATGTATGAGAATCATGTGTGCTTATCATGTGACTTTATTACATTTGAAAAACATTACCACATGCAAAGCAGGGTGAGGGTTTTTGAAATGGTTTTTGAAATATTTTTTGAGAAGCCAAAATCCTCTATTTGTCTGAGTCTGAGAATGTGTTTATACGCCTTAATGTCAAAAAATAAATAACCTCTCAGATTGTACATCGCTGCACCGCCTCTTTTATTGTTCTGTCTAAAATGAACTTGTTTCAGCACCCGTCCCTTTAAGGCCCCCCTACCAAAGATCCCATCTGCCCTGATTGGCCAGGTTGCTTCGTTTGTAGAGGATATTGAGGTTTTTCACATGGCGGCGTGCGCATATTGGTTGTGATACAATTGCTTTACTCACCATCTACCAGCCGACAGCTGGGACAATTGATGAAGCACGACCGGGAATAGAGTCCCGGTCCCGACAAACCCACAACACACACACACACCTGTTGCAACTTTGAAGGCAAACGGTCTCCATTTCCAGTTTGTGTTACAGTTTTCAGTTTTACTGCAGCTCGGGGAGTAGTTGAACAATTTTTGTAGGCAAGTCTGTCACTTCAATGTTTTCAAACCTCAGGCAACCGCAGCAATGAGCTATTGACCAAAGCAGTCACAAGGAGGTTTTTGGCAAAAGTTGGGGACTACACAGCAACAGGTGGCTCACTAGAGGGGAAAAAATTGGGGATCACTGGCCACTCAAACCTGTGTGACTGGGACTTAGGCAATCATTTTCCCAGCGACTGAGATTCTACATTATCGCCATGACTCATACATCCAAAATGGCCAACAATGTCATGTGGTTAGCTGTCACATGTCTTTAAAACCCCAACAATTGTCTTTAACCTTGTAAGTAATCCTTGGATGATGACTCGAAGGCCTGAATTATGCTTCTGTATCGGGTCTTTGCGGCGCCTACGTACATAACCGGAAATCTGAACCCTCTGCAGTAGCATGGGGTCGAAGCCTAATTCAGGCCCAACTGTTTGCTACACTATGTTGACAAAAGTACAGAGTTACAGGACACCTACAGTTACACCAACTCAGCCATGGAAACCCATGCCATGAAGCGCTCTGTGCAGTTTCTGTGCTGATGTCAATGCCAGATGAAGTTTGGAGCTCTGCAGTCACTGAGTCAGCAGAGGGTTGGTGACTGTTACGCACTATGCGCCTCAGCGCTTGGCGACCACGCTCTGTAATTTTACGTGGTCTGACACTTCATGAGTTGCTGTGGTTCCACTCTGCAGTCATACCACTTGGTTGTGAAATAGCTTGGAGGAAAGAAACAAATGTTTGTAAAGGCAGCCTGGGTGCTTGATTTTATACACCTGTGACAATGGGACTGAAAACACCTGAACTCAAAGATTAGGAGGTGTCTCCTAATACTTTTGTCCATGTAGTGTATGTTTAATTAAAAAAATTCTTATGCAAAGTCTGAGTAGCTGAAGGATAAAGCAAAAGGTCCTTACATATATCACTAAACTATTGGACCTTTGCAATGTTGACAGATGTGGCTACCAGTTTAGTTAACAAATGGTCTCATGCTTGTGACTCAAAAGGCTTTAAGCTGACACCTGACCCTCCTCGCCCATCCCTCACACACCTATAGGGGCTTTGCTGTGTTGTGTCAGGATGGGGCCTCCAACCTACAGTATGTCTTTTGTGGTAAGGGGAGACGGGAGGAACAAAGGCCTTTCACCCTCGACCCGGTGCGTCTGTCATCTGAGCATTGTGGGTCTCCTCCTGGACCACACAAAACAACACACCTGCCTGCCTGTGTTTGCATCCTTGCAGGCATAGAAAAGCTTGGAAATAAACCCACAACACACACACACACACACACACACAAGCACAGGGATGGTATTGCTACAAAGGGAAGGGGAGGAGCAGCCATGAAACAGGCACATGTTCAGTCACACAGGTTGCTCGGGGTTTTGGAGTTTAAAAGAAATAAACAGGCTGCAAGTTGGAAAGTCTGCCCACGTAAAAGCTGCTGTTGGAGGGGAAAAAGCCCCACGCTGATCCATGTTAGTTTAATTATCAACAGCCTATTTTCCCTGCACATGCACACTGCACGCTACAACTTTTTGATGTGAATAAAGGCTCTCGGTTTCAGTCAGTGAGCCCCAACTTTCGTTAATGAAACACGAGCACCAGCCATTAATGAGAACGTGTTGAGGGAGTAATTTGACAGAGGCCTTATTTGCTCTTTAAAAGGGATTTTTTTGGGGTATTTCCTTCTTAACAATCACTTCACTGACACGGCGAGAGAAATAAAGATGCTACTCATCGCCTCCGAATCCAGCAGACAGACGCACCGATTCTCCTCTTCCTCTGTCTCGTCGTCTAAGTGGGTCAGAATAACATTCTTCAGATCGAAGACAGTCCAGGGTTTGTTCCACATTGTCCCCGAATGCGTGTGTGTCTGTGTGTGTATTTATCTGCTGTTCTGTGATCCAATTTTAATCTCAGCTGAGTGGATGCTTTTTATTTTTTTGCTGCGTGAACACGTCCCACTCTTGCCTTCCTAGAGAATTTCATGATCAAGATGCTTGAGTTTTCCAGAGCCCCCCCCCCATTGCAAATTATCCCTTTGAACCAAAATATTCTTCAATAAATTGGGCTTTTTTTCCTGTAGAAAACTGTTTTGTATGCTTTAACTTGGCTTTCATTGTCACTAAAGGAGAATAAAGCCCTCAGAAGAGTTCTCAATCAACCCCCTTGTGGCCCAGTCTTGTAGAGGGAGTCTTTTAAGCCATTAAATGCTCATTTGGGGCATAGAGAAATCACACTGACTTTAATTTAATTAAGATGCATTTTCTAATGTTGCTTACCTTTTCCAAATAATGAATACAGTCTTGTCTAATGTAGCTTTACAGCATCTTAGAAGTTGGCTGCAGTCAAACTTTAATTTCCAAAAGCTGATGTTAGCATGTCGGATTCTCTTCTTTTGTTCTAACAACAGTCAAGAACCAAAAGATGTTGTTGTCTGACAGACTACTGGTGCATTTTGGCGTATGTGCGTATGCTGCACTGTGCAATAAGGTTGTGCAAAACAAGAATTGTGCAAATGTTCAAAGAAGGTCCCTGGTCACAGTTTGTTTAGTGCTCTCACAGCCTGTGGGAAGAAACTGTTGAAAAGTCTGCTGGATCTACAGCTGATGCTCCTGAGCCTTCTCCCAGGTGGTAGCAGGGAGAACAGGCTGTGAGATGGGTGGCAAGGGTCTACCTGAGCATCGTTAACTAAAAATCTGTCCTCAGTTCTCTTCAATATTAACTTCATCTCTTTACGAGCTTATTGGTGCAGCTCTCCACAACAGTCCCAATTTCTCATGTGGCCCTTTGGGAAAATTGATTGCCCACTATATACCCATGAAGACTTAATGGGGTTTTTAAGCTCAAATTTACCCTATCTGCATGAGAGGGTCGAGTTGTGGCTAGCACGCTCACCTAACATGTGAAAGATCCCCAGTTCGAGCCCAGGAAGAGACACGAGTCCCTGGTTGCATCGAGGGCATCCAGGAAAAAAAAAAATCTGCTGAATCAAATATGCAGATTCTGCTGAGCTGAGAGAAGCTTTGGATGAGAGGAATGAACTGTTGGCTAATGTTAACAAGCTTGGTTTTGAAGCTGCATTCATGTCCGATAACTCACAGACTAACAGAATGTCATTCATGGAAACTAAAGCGCAAACTTCTTGGATGGTCTGTAGCACACAGCAGGTAATTCCATTAAAAATGCCCTGAAACGCATCAGCAACACAAACACTTTATGGCACTCCTGTTGGCTGACAGAAGACTAGACTGATGATGCACTGATTGTTCTGGTTTCAAGAAAAGTAAATGGAGTTTTGGTGTGGATGTCAGAGGTTTCTAAATAACTAAAAATGTGGTAAAGTGACAAGATAGAGGAGGAATTTCCACTACTTGAAAACCCCATGTTATTACTCTCATTAGTAGGAGAACCAATAACATCATCACCGCTTGTAAACCCTCTATAAATGGCAGCTTGTCAGAGTGCCACTCTGACATTTGCATTGTTTTTGAGATAGTTGAGATATTTGAAAACACTCAATAACTAATGAAGCAGTTTTCCAGTTTTCATGTGACAGCAGTGATCTGTCACATGCTCGACTCCTGCCTCTGGGCTCCAGGGTCATGAAAAAATGTCCCAGCACATCAAGGACTGTACAAATCGTTGACACACGCAGAGATATCTCTGCTTAAAGGTCGCTTGTGACGAGGTTCAGCCATGACTCTCCTGCCAGGTCAGCACTGCTTTAACCCCTTTCTGCTCATTCTTACCTTCATTTTAATTTGTACATTTTATGCTCCTGTTTTTCCTATCTGTAGTTTTATTCCCCTCAATTCTCCTTTCTAATGATGAAATATGTACACTGCAAGGAACACTCTGAAAACACATCTGACCTCGATAGAAAAAAATCGTGCCAGAACAAAGGATGCCACATTATTTGATGGAAAAGAAAATTATCAGAGGGCTGAATTCAAAAACACCCTGAAAATCGAAGTGTAAACATGATGCAGCATGACAGTCCATTTTGATTAAAGTTCATTGCAGCAACTCAAAATGGTACTCAGTAGTTTGTGTGACCCCCACGTGCTTGTGCCTATGCCTGACAACATCAGGGCATGCTCCTAATGAGATGATGGATGGTGTCCTGGGTCATCTCCTCCCAGATTTGAACCAGGGCATCACTGAGCTCCTGGACAGTCTGAGGTGCAGCCTGGCAGCATCAGGTGGACTGAAATATGATGTCCCAGAGGTGTTCTATTGGATTTAGGTCAGGAGAGTGCGGGGAGCCAGTCAGGGGTATCTGTTCCTTCGTCCTCCAGGAACTGCCTGCATATTCTGGCCACATGAGGCCGGGCATTGTCGTGCACCAGGAGGAACCCAGGACCCACTGCACCAGTGTAGGGTCTGACAGTGGGTCCAAGGATTTCATTCCAATACCTAATGACAGTCAGAGTGCCGTTACCAAGCCTGTAGGGGTCTGTGTGTCCCTCCATGGATATGCCTCCCCAGGCCATCACTGATCCACCACCAAAAGTTCTCCACGGCTTCTTTCATGTCTGTTACATGTGTTCAGGGTGAACCTGCTCTTATCTGTGAAAAGCACAGGTGGGCCTGCCAATTTTTGTATTTTAGGGCAAATGCCAATCGGGCTCCACAGTCAGGCCATCCTCATGAAGTCTGTTTCTGATTGTTTGGCCAGAGACAGTCACACCAGTGACCTGCTGGAAGTCACTTTGTAGCTCTGGCAGAGCTCATCCTGTTCCTCCTTGCACAAAGGAGCAGATACCGGTCCTGCTGATGGGTTGAGGACCTTCTACGGCCATGTCCAGCTCTCCTAGACTAACTGTCTGTCTCCTGGAATCTCCTCCATGATCTTGAGACTGTGCTGGGAGACACAGCAAACCGTCTGGCAATGGCATGCATTGATGTGCCATCCTGGAGGAGTTGGACTTCCTGTGCAACCTCTGCAGGGTCCAGGTATCACCTAATGCTACCAGTACTGACACTGACCCTAGCCAAATGCAAAACTAGTGAAAAACAGTCAGAAAATATGAATAGGGAAAATGTCTGTGTCCTCCACCTGTAAAACCATTCCTATTTTGGGGGTTGTCTCATTGTTGCCCCTCTAGTGCATCTGTTTTGATTTCATTAACACCAAGGCAGCTGAAACTGATTAATAACCCCCTCTGCTACTTAACTGATCAGATCAACATCCCAGAAGTTTGATTGATTTCATGCTTTTGCTCACTGGTCCTTATATGTCAAGAAGATTATGTAAATGTCTGAGAAAAATAAAACTTGTATTTTCGTTACAGCTTAGGGGAAATAAAGGAACTGATGACGCCAAAGGCTTAAATAGCGCCCTGTGTAACTTTGCAGTACAGTGCTGCCCTCTGCTGGCCTGTGATGGCAAGTGCACACACTGGCATTTCGAATCAGAAAAGAAAATACAGTTAAACTTGGGTACAAAGCCTTTATTTGCATTTACTCCAGATTGAAATTCAAACTAGCTGATTTTTCCTAATTTTTCATACATCGGTGCATCAAAGGAACTGCAAATGCAGATAAAATTACAGTGAAAGACAAAAGGCGAAACAAAACAAACGAAACCATTATTTTATATTTGCTTTGCAGTTTGATTGTGACAGTAAATGTATAGATTCTTTATTTGTAAATGATTTACTTGTTTGTTTCAGATGTAGGCTTTAAGCAGAAGTGGGAGTTCACCACAGAGAAAGACTTTCTCATGTAACTTACTTTTCGGTGCATGGGTACACAGTACTATACTGCCCTCTGCTGGTGATTAGGTTTAGTTATTGCCTCTCTTAAAGGTCCTTTTTGTAATTACCTTCTGCAACATGTAACTATATTTTTTTTTTACCACGAAGGGCAGTATTTTACCAGTGGGTCTGTTGACTTTTGATTTTTCTATTTAGTTCCCCCCCCCCCACACACACACACAAAGTTCTTACCTGATTAAATAAAGGTTACACTTGCAGCTTCTTCTGGTACAGCTCTGGTATTAGATATGTTATCAGCTAGCACATAAGGCTAACTGACACCAGAGCTTTTAGTATCACAGGATTAATTTTAAAAGTTTAAAATTTGAATGTAATGTACATAACTGCAACTAGGATAGCATAATGACGTGTAGCAAAAAATGATGTCCCTCCCAGACCATTACAGCCGTTAGGTGAACTTCATTAGGCTCTCCGTCTGCATTAAACAGCACTGCAGCCTTTAGACAGCTCATTCAAACAAATGTCTCCTCTATACTTTCAGCTTCTTTGATCTGACACAAATCTGCATTTAATCCTACTTCCCCAAACGTCATCTTTATATTTTAAAGATGTGGGCCAGAAATTTCAATCTGATGCTTCCTCTGCTTCAATCTGGCTGCAGGCCATGTTCCAGATCTCCTCAGAGGCTTTGCAGCCTGATTAAAGAAATAATAATAATAAATAACTTGGAGGAAGGGGGAAGGAAGGGAGACAGGGACCCAGGAGGAGTTTTATCACAGTGAGTGTAAACAGGACTGAGCGCTGCCTGCAAAACTGGCATTTCCTGAAACACCGCAGAGATGGAGACCTTAAAGGAGGTCGTCCTGTTATTACAGGGTGCCCTGTGACAGACTGAGACAGATTCTGAGCAAACTTTACATAGAAAAAGTAAAAAATCTGCTCGGTTTTTCTGAATTAATTAAAGAGATGACCCAGAAGAGCCTCTGTTGACTTGATGTTTATGAGCAATAATGACCCCCGTGCTTAGTTTGATACAGGTTTATTTGATTCAGGGTCTGAAACGCTGGGAGATGCTGACACCTCTGTCACAGCCTGAATGCAGCGTCTTATGTCCTGATTATGTTTCAGCTCATCCTGAAATATGAACCAGCCCATCTGTAACGGTACCGTCTGCATTGCTCCACACAGTTGGTGTCTGCTTTTGGGGACTTTAATATATTTTTTCATTATAGAAAATGCGAGCAGACTTTTATATAGTTAATGAAACAATTTCCAGTAATTATCCAATTCAGAAAAAAAAGCAGGAATATTTATTTTAATTTTAATAACTAAGGCAACAGGTTAAACCCTTGTGAACTGAGAAAAACATTTATGACTATTTTAATAAAAATAATGCAGTGAGAGGGTTAAAATAAGAGTAACAGGGCTGCAAAAGTTAACGTGGCTGAATGGATATGCTACTTTTATTTGTAGATTGTGATATAAATGTGACTAATTAATACTCAGGACCACAGAAATGCTGTTTAATAATATTTTATATGTTTTTAACGTGTTTGTAATGTTTGTGGTAATAGGGTTGCAAATCAGCGCTCACCTCACTGAGGTTTCAGTAACAGGTTTAAACTGGGGGACACAACTTGCAGTGCATAATTGCTGTTTTTTTTTTTTTTTTTACAACAGGCTGATGTTAAATAAAGTGGTTTAACAATCAACAAAATCAAAACAAACGAGTGGATTTACAGCTTATTGTAACTATTATATTTAACATGAAGTTTGGTTATCAAGGAATTGAAACAAGAGAAAAATGCCATTTTGTGGGGTTTCCAAGAGCTATTTTGTATTTTAAATGATATTTTTGGAACCTCTTTTTCAACCACAAGGCTTACATTTTTTTAATATACACAACAAATGTATGTTTTAGTATTTTGTACACGGATTATTTTCAGATTAATGGTTATGGCAGAAAATGTCATGAAATTATCGAATGACCCACAACGCAACAAATAAAAGCCAAGAATGAACGTTAGCGGGTTCTTCGAATTTCCCCTGCGACTTTCAGTAGGCGTGTCCCTCGCAGTCTGCCGTAGCAGGTCTTATCACTCATTACCGGAAGCTCGGAGGTCCTTTCCCCCGCAGACTTCAACATGGTGAGCAGTTTCAACTCAATGATCCTCTCTGACATAATCCCTAAACATCACTTTTATCTGCCATACTATTAAACAGTTATCCGTCCAGCTTTAATTTACAGCGCCTTAGTAAATAAAGGATGTTTAAATTGTAGCTGGAAGCGGTGATTCTCGCTCTTTATTAGTGTTTTAAAATGACCTAACTCCACTGTACGGGTGGCTTGTTAGCTCGGAACGGCTATCGCTGTTAGCCTGCTAAAAAAAAAAGAAGGAAGAACTTTGTTCTTATGAAGAAGAGATATTCGGGATTTTTAAAGATTTTTTTTTCTTAAATGCAGATAAAAGTTAACGTTAGAAAATAATACAAACGTGTCCGTTAAACATGTTGCATCGTTAGCCCGGCTAGGCCGCAGCCTGCTGTGCTAGTGTGGACTCATGGAGTACAGCCTGCTAACAGGACCGGGCGCCGGGTTTAAACCGCGCTCACCGGCCTTACTTTCGGGGTTTGCGTTCCCCTATAAAGTCGCTGTCACTGTTTGTGTCTCAGAAGGCCCACGGCCGGTTGTTTACACAGTTTTTGCTAACGGGCTGTATCCCTTTTTCCCCAGGCCAGAGGACCGAAGAAGCATCTGAAGCGCGTCGCAGCGCCGAAGCACTGGATGCTGGACAAGCTCACCGGAGTGTTTGTAAGTAACGTCTCCACACACAAACACATTAAGGACACATAATGTTTGGTTATTGTAGCTCAGTGCGAGAGCTTGGTTCTTGTTTGATTACACGGTGGTGCGGTGGTAAGCGCTGTCGTCTCACAGGCTGGGTCTTTCTGTGCGCATTTTGCCGCTTTCCCCCGTGTCTTTGGGGGTTCTCTCCGGGTACTCCGGCTTCCTCCAGCAGTCCACAGATATGCATGTTAATCGTAGGTAAGAATGGTGTGTGAATGATTATTTCTGTTATCAGTGTGATAGACAGGCGACCTGTTTAGGGCTCCAGACCCTGATTTAGATAAGTGGATGTAATATAGTGCAACACCTTAGGCAGTTTGACTTAAACAGAGTGGATGGAGCTATTCACAATATTAAAGCCTACATATTTAATTCTGTAGGTGTGTTTGTGTTAAACCCAGTTATTTGTTGAGATGAACAGAACATAGGTATCCTTGGTTTGCTGGACATATTTAAAAGGAACGCTGTGCATCCTGTTCCTCGGTAAATCTGAAATATAGTTTTGGCTTCTGACCTTCAGCACAGAAAAATAGTAAAATTTTAATTATTGTGGGGCAAACTGTATACTGCTACTTTCGGCTGCTCCCTTTGGGATTCACCACAGCAGATCATCTGCCTTTATCACACCCTATCCCTGGCACCCTTCTCTCACACCAACTCTCTGCATGTCCTCCTTCACTACAGCCATGATTTTTTTTCCCTCTTGCCTGACAGCTCCTTCTTCAACATCCTTTGTCCAATATATCCACCATCCCTCCTCAGCACATGTCCAAACCATTTCAGCCTCGCCTCTCTTAACTTTGTCTCCAAACCTGAGGTGTTCCTCTGATGGACTCATTTCTAATCCTGTCCATCCTGGTCACTCTCAATGAAACTCTTCAGCTCTGTTACCTCCAGTTCAGCCTCCTGTCTTTTTGTCAGTGCCATTGTCTCCAAACCGTACATTATAGCAGGTCTCACTGCCATCCTGTGAACCTTCCCTTTTACTCTTGGAGCATACAGGCTGCTTGTACAATTAAGATTACATAAGTCTTGGCGGGTTCTTGTCTGGTAGAGATGGTCAAACAGTCGATGATGTCCGTAAGTCAATCTCTGTGGTTCAAATTTAATGGTCTTACGTGAGATGCACAAACCGGGGCTGAGTTTGCACCAGGGATGAGTCTTCCTTCCTGTTAGTCTTTACAAGTCTTCCTGAAGGATGGAGAAAGTATAACACCTGTGTGAAATGGCAATTTGAGGTGAACCCGGTTCTATTTTTATGTGCTACATGGTAATACGAGTCTGTGACTGCAGTGAAAATTGCCAGACTTCAGTTCATGTTTAGTTTTATCTGCTAGCATTGAGTCAGATGTGACTGCTGAATAGAAATGCATCTCTGCTAATGAGACTTTATTGCTTTTGACATTTTAAATGTCAGAATTTATACAGTTAATCCATATTTTGCTGGAATTGGTGCTGGCAGTAAATGAGAAGCTTGCATATTAAGATGGGTGATTTGGAAGGTAATAAGATGCATCTTTAAAGCTAAGCAGTATCTTCAGCGAGTCTTGAATCCTGGGGTTGAAGTCCAGCTCCAGAGTGTTGGGCTGCAGCTCCTACTGCTTCTGCACTGCAGCCATGACAAACTTGGTGTAGTGACACATGAACTAGTGCTGTGTCTTCAGTGACTTTCAGTCCACAGTGGCTCTCCTGTGCAGAATGAGGACTACTACTGGTTATCTTAGGAGGGAGGAGAGCGTCACAACAGCGACCTGGCCAGCTGGTGGCAAACACACAAGTGAATGAACTTTCAAAATAAGCACAAGTATGTACAGCCAGTTGGTAGCGGACGGTGTAGGAGGGATGAATCGGTCACTAATTCAAGTCTGTGTGTGAGAAGTAATTGTTTAATATACATAAAACAGAGCGCACACACAAAAATGATAACCAGTTAAACACTTGTCTGAAAATCAGTTTGTATCAATTTACTGACTACGATGCCCCTTTCCTCCACTTCTCAGGCTCCTCGTCCTTCCACTGGTCCCCACAAGCTGAGGGAGTGTTTGCCCCTCATCATCTTCCTGAGGAACCGCCTCAAGTATGCCCTGACTGGGGACGAGGTGAAGAAGATCTGCATGCAGAGGTTCATCAAGATCGATGGCAAGGTCCGCACTGATATCACCTACCCTGCTGGATTCATGGGTGAGTTTTAGAGCCTTCTCCACAGCTCACATCTGCTAGAGGGTTCATCTCCCAGTGACGAGTGAGATTTAATCTGCCAGTGTCATTAAAGTCTTAAATTATTATTAAGAAAAATAAAGTCCTAAATTCATATTTTCCCTGTAAATTTGCTGAAGTTAATAATGTGTCAGACTGGCAAAAAAAATAATAAAATAAAACTAGTAAGATTATTTTTTAAGTAGTTGCAGTTTTAATGCCACTTGCACACTGTTGCAGTTCTTATTAAATATAAAACCACAAACTATTTAAGTCCATAAATTAAATTGGGTTATGTAAGAAACTTTTAGCAGCAACGTTAATGGCACTAGCTAGATTAAGGTTGTATTTTACATTTTAAAATAAATAAAAATCTTCACAGGGTAGTTTTAGGTCCACCAGACGTCTGAGGCTGTGCTGTAGGTGGAAATGCAAAATGAAACAATTGAATTCAAAGTGACGTCTTCTGTTTTGGTGGCAAAGAAAAGCATCAAATGCTGTCTGAAGTGGGGACAGTTACCTCTTCAATACCCAGGTCAAAGTTGCTGCTTGTTCAGAAAGCCTGAATGTGTGTTGCCTCGACATTGGTCAGTCTTAATTTTAGTTTATTCATGTCTTGGAAGTTTCAGATTTGGAATTTATTCCTAAATCACGTGGAATTCCTGTTTGTAAGTTGTTGTTTTTTTGGTTAGCTTCAGTGCTGCCAGTTGATTTCATAGGATTAAGTAGCTCTGTAAATGGTTTGGGGATGTTTAATGTGAAAGGAGCAGTGATGAATTTGTTGGTTTGATCAGCAATGAGCTGAAACTACACAACCAATTCCTCTAAGAAGTTCTGAGCTCCAGCTGCAACAGCAAATCAGTTTTTTCCATCCGAAGTACACAGACCTGTTTCTCTCAGGGAGCCAGACATTTTCTTTCACCAGCTTATCAGTCCATTCTGACTTAATTTATACAGTTTGTTTTTAAAAATACCACTTGTGTGGTTGTCAGTGAGTTTCGAGCCCACTCCTGGACTTTTCAGGGTCGTGCAGAAGTTCCTATCCCTGAGTGAGTACTCCTTTCTCCCCTGAAAGGGGTCCTACAAAAGACCCGCCTGAGGAATCCTCTTCGTACAAAAGTGGCAGCACCATTGAAGTCTAATAAAACAACTGGAGTTATTTGCTTCAAGATGAAGCAGAAAATTCCAGTGAAATAAATCTCCAAACACCGGCTTTGTCTCTTCGGTCGTCAGTGCTGGCAGCCAAGCCAGTAAATCAGGGCAGGAGTGACGGACACGCCCCCTCCTACCGTTAGTTTTCTCTCCACCTCAGCGCCGACTAACAGCCTCATATGGAGGTGTGGCTTTTTAATTTCCAAATCCAAGGGAAGCCTCCACTGCAGGGTAGTTGTGGCCTATTTATATACTGTACGCGCACAGGAAACAGTTTGTGAGAAATATTTCTGTTGTGCTAATGACACAGGTGGTTTGTGTTGTTGCATTTGTAGGTGGAAATCAGTCAGTACCTGATGGGTCACTTCGAATGAGCTTGTGTTCAGATGTTGGCTGACTTTTTATTTTTCTTTTTGACTTTTGGGTTACTTAAAGCAAAAAGATGAAGTTCTTGACTGTGCTAATGTTGGCCCCCGACACCAAGCGGCTCTCTAATGACGCGTTACCTTTATCCGGCAGATTTGCAGTGGACCTTAGTCTCCTGCTTCTGGAGTATTTCCACCCAGAGCTTTTTGACAGCCGTTTGGCTCTCCGCACCTACTCTCACAGCGTTACACTTCATCAGTATGAAGCCTGGTGTCTGGCACAAACTGCTCTGGTTTTGTTGTTTTGGTGGTTGGCAAACACTTTGTGTAGATTACCACCACCCTCTGTTAGTGGGATTTTGTTACATCCAGGTGCCAGTAAGAAAAAGCCAAGTTTGCTCTAGTCGTGTGGGCATAACTTGCAAAAGTTTAAATACCTCAACAGATTGAGGCTGGAGTTTATTCCTTTGTGTTTTATTGCCAGCTTTAAGAGCATCAGGGGTCTTAAGTTGGTGCTAAATGTAATCTGAACATTAGCTCTTAAATGTAGGAAAGTAGTAGTTGAAGTTGTCCTGTAAAAGTGTAATTTTTCTGCTTTTCGAGCTGTTGGTTGGAAACATCCTGAGGCTCATTTAACTGACCCCTCACTGAAGGGTTTCCAGCCTGTCTGATACCCGCACTGTTTGTTTATGCAGATGTGATCAGCATCGAGAAGACCGGTGAGCACTTCCGTCTGATCTACGACGTGAAGGGACGCTTCACCGTCCACCGCATCACTGCCGAGGAGGCCAAGGTGGGCACTTTAATTCATCCTAAACCCTCAAATGACCAAACTGCAATGGGATCATCTAAGACACTAGCATGTTGTGTTTAGGAATGCTACTTATAACGGCTCTGTTTGTATTTATCTATGCCAGATACTTTTTCCACGAATAAGAGTTTAAAATGAGAGTTGTACCAACAAATCAAACAGCTAGTGACCCCACTCAGTCACTTGAAGGTTAAGAGATGCCATGAAAGGTCTGTGCTAGAGTCAGAGTTCATGAGCAGGATTCAAACCAGTAACCGTTTTAGTAATGCCAGGTTAGTCAACCTGGTAGGGCTTAAAGATCTGGTGAGTTCCTGGTTGTCCTACTGGCCACGTTGGTTATTTGAGATGAGGTTTGAGGATTTGAACTTTTTAGGAAAGGCGGTGACAGCTGGTGGGAAAAATTAAAATCTTTAATTGCAGACCTAGGCTAGGGTTTTATGTGTCATTAGACCCGATCGCATGTTGCTGCACATCTCCTGAAGCGTATCCTCTGCCTCTGCAGTACAAGCTGTGCAAGGTGAAGAAGATCCTCATTGGCACCAAAGGTATCCCTCACCTGGTGACCCACGACGCCCGCACCATCCGCTACCCTGACCCCCTCATCAAGGTCAACGACACAATCCGCATCGACCTGGAGAGTGGCAAGATAACAGATTTCATCAAGTTTGATACCGGTAGGTTCAGCTCGCTGCAGAAACCGCAGGCTGCTGCTTGTTTTCCTTTTAACGAAGAACATTTCTGACCTTTGATCTTCATGGCTCCTCCCCCTTCAGGTAACCTGTGCATGGTGACCGGTGGTGCTAACTTGGGGCGTATCGGTGTGATCACCAACAGGGAGCGTCACCCTGGCTCCTTTGACGTGGTGCACGTCAAGGACAGCACAGGCAACAGCTTTGCTACCAGGCTCTCCAACATCTTCGTCATTGGCAAGGTGAGAAATATACAGTCACTGCCTGAAGAGCTTCTGTGCTTCCACTGTTGGATTCAAAACTAATCGTGAGAGCACAGCGTCATACCCGACAAACTCACTAAACTAAGCTTTATATTTTGAGTTGTGACAGAAGAAAAGAACTGATTGAGATTAACATAAGTCAGGTGACTTTGGAGCAGTGATGACAAGTTGTGGTTTTGATTAGCGATGAAAATAAACTACCAATTCCTCTAAGAAGTTCTGAGCTCCATGACCAACCGCCTTAAACACTTCTTTCGTGCAGCTTGACTGTGCCTTCATGCAGCTGAAAGCAGCACTGAGGAGTTAATATTGGATTCATTAACTAAATGTTGTTGCGCACTCTTTGCTGCGTCCCTTGGGAGGAAACTAAATGCAAGCAAGACACACAATTAGGGTTCCTGTGTGTCATTAAAAAGTCTCAGTCTGAAATGAAAATGAAGGAGAATAAAGTGTTGGGAAAGTCTTAAATTTCCCATTAAATTTGCTGCAGGTATTACACCTGTAAAAACACTGTTTAAAAACCATCACAGGTAGATGCATGTTAAAACAAAGTGGATCTGGCAGCAACCAGAGTCCACAAGAGGGAGTGAAGTGCCACAAATGCACTCCAGCTTTTGTTTTTCTGCTGATTTTGGCTCACAGTGAGGAGCTAAGCTGTGTGAAAAGCTTTATGAACTCTTCTCTGTCTCACTGAATCGCACATTAATGATGACGAGGACCTGGCCGTGCGGTGGAGAGAGTGGTTAATAAAACACTCCTCCCTGCTGCCTGACATTTATTTGGCGGCCGGTGTGATCAGATCTGTCGCCGGCACAGTCGTCTCTTTGCTGTGTGACATTTATGTGGTGGCCTCGGCCCTGCTCTTTTCTTCACTTTGATGACAGCTCCTTGTTGAAGTGTTGGTGGGCAGATAAATGTTGGCACAACAAAGTGTAACGTGTGTATACTGTTACTGACTGAGGCGTTTTTGTCACACTGAATATTTAAAGGGACATTTCCTCTGAATAAATCTGCTGAGCCTGGAATAATTTGAGGCAGTTCTGAATTGAAATGCACCTGTTAAGGTGTATTTTTCCACTCTTTTTTTTTCTTCTTTTTTTTTTTAAACCCTAGTTTCCTAACTACTCTGATTTCCTTCTTATTGCAGGGCAACAAGCCGTGGGTGTCCATGCCTAGAGGAAAGGGAATCCGTCTGACCATCGCCGAAGAGAGAGACAAGAGGTTGGCCGCCAAACAGGGCAGCAGCTAAACTGGCCCCAAAACAGACAGCCTGACCCCTGGTTTTCAAATAAACTGTTATTTACAAAACACTCATATTGGTCTTGTGCTTTATTACGCTGTAAATGTGCACCGTGTGGTGCTGGATGTCCGGGAAGGATCCCGGCTCAGAAGATATAAAGATTAGTCCTTAAATGGTGCATTTCATCAAAAAAGGACAAGTCAGAAAAAGTCAGCAGTTAAATTCAGATTGTTGACGGGTTTTTTTTTATTTTTTTTTTAAATTGATAAAGTAAAATTTTTTATATTTTTTTTGGGCAGTGAAATTGATATTTTGGTCAAGCTTGCAGGTTTATTTTGATTTTAATCCTGAATTTGTTGGTTTCTTGGCCAACTGTAAATGAGTTGTTTAAACACATTTAAATGGCAACATTTGTAACCGATTCAAAGTGAAAGCACAGAAAAAGATTTTGTATGATTTTTTTTAAAACAAAAACTCAAAAGTGAACACTTCCAAAATATGACAAATTACTTAAAACTGATGTGCTTCCACTTTGTTAGACACACCTGTTGAACTATTTGTTAATGAAAATATCTAATCAGCCAATCACGTGGCAGCAGCTCAGTGCATTTAGGCATGTAGCATGATCAGGAAGATCTGCTGAAGTTCAAACTGAGCATCAGAATGGGGAAGAAAGGTGAATTAAGTGACTGATGGGCTGGTCTGAATATTTCAGAAACTTCTGATCTGCTGGGATTTTCCCACACGACCTTCTCTACGGTCGGAAAAAGAAAACCTGTGAGCCGCAGTTCTCTGGCTGGAAAGGCCTTGTTGATGTCAAAGGTCAGAGGAGGATGGGTTGGACTATATTGAGCTGATAGGAAGGCAACAGTAACTCAACAGCCACTCGTCACAAACAAGGTATTCAGAAGAGCATCTGTGAACGGACATCAAACCTTGAAGCGGCTTGGCCACAGCAGCAGAAGACCACATTGGGTATCGCTCCTGTCTGATGAGTCTTAGTTTCTGCTGTGACATTCAGATGGTCGGGTCAGAATATGAAATAAACATGAAAGCATGGATCCATCCTGCCTTGGTGTAACGGTGTGGGGGATATTTTATTGGCACACATTGGGCCCCTTAGTACCAGCAGAACATCATTCGAACACCTCAGCCTACCTGAGTATTGCTGCTGAGCATGTTCATCCGCTTTATGACCGCAGTGTTCCCACCTTCTGACGGCTGCTTCCAGCAGGATAACACACCATGTCACAAAGCTCAGATCATCTCAAACTGGTTTCTTGAGCTGGTTTCAGTGAGTTCACTGTATTCAAATGACCTCCACGGTCAGCAGATCTCAGTCCTATCGAGCACCTTTGGGGTGTGGTGGAGCGGGAGATTCAACAAATCTGCAGCAACTCTGTGATGCTGTCATGTCAACATGGACCAAAATCTCAGATTTCCTTCCTTTCTGTGTGGAGTTTGCATTTTCTTCCCATGTCTGTGTGGGTTGTCTCAGGGTACTTCCTCCCACAGCCCACAAACATGCACTTCAGGTTAATTGGTGGTTCTGCGGTGTGAATCTAAGTGTCTCTGTGTTAGCCCTGTGACAGACTGGCAACCAGTCCAAGGTGTACCCCACCTCCCACCAGCCCTGAAGTGGATAAGCAGGATGCAGCAATGGGAGTGCGTCAGAAACTGTGACTCTTGGCTTTTAGGATCTATTAATCCTTAAAGTAATTGAGTGATAACTTGGTTATTATGTTTTTTATTTTAAAAACTTTAGAGTGTGAGCAAATGGGCTTGCTATGAGAAGGCCTGTGGATCATAAGTGAGTCTGTATGTTGTATTCTTCTCTCTAATCCCTCCATGTTCTCTGCTTCAGACACATCCATCCGTTTATATACTCCTAATCCCTCTCCTGCTTCCTTTCTCCCTTTTCTGATCTCAGCACCAGTCTTTTCCTTCTTTTTCTATCTGTCCCGTTTTCTAACCCTTCCCTACCTCCTTCCCTCTCTCTGTTTAATTTTGTATTCATCCTTCCATCCTTCCTCCAGTTTCTCCTCAGTGTGTCCTTCTCAATATGGATTCCTCCCATCCTTTCTCTCTCTCTCAGTGCCACCTTGCATCCTTTTTTCAAATCCCACTTTGCCTTCATCCTTCCAGTTTCCATCTTTTGTCCAAATAGCTTCCGCATCTCATCATCCCTCTATCCCGTATAATCTTCCCTGCCATTCCTCCTTGTTGTAAGCAAAAATCAGCCTCCTTTACATTCTTTCCTTCCTTACATTGATTCCTACCTTGTCTCCTTCCTTCATCCTTCTGTCCTTTGCTCTAACCCGCTTCTCTCCTTTTCCATGCCTCATTGTCTTTGTGTTCTGACTTCAGTACCCATCCATATGGTGACTGCTGGGATGCAGCCTGCTCATGCACTGCAGAAACCTGGCCTGGCAAACACCACCTCAGTGTGTGTGTGTGTGTGTGTGTGTGTGTGTGTGTGTGAGTGAGAGGTAACCTGTTCAGGCCCTCACGTGTGTTTGTGCAGGAAAAGAGCAGGATATCAGTGCTGCCCTCCTCCCTCCGTGACTTTGATTTCCAACCCCGCCCCCTTCAGCACATGACATACAACAACACGCACAGCAGGAATGTGTGTGTCCGTGTGTGTCCGTGTGTGTCGGAGTGTTCGGAGAGCCACGGCTCACTCCCATGACCGTCTGCTCTCTGACACACTGAACGGTACAGTAATCCATCATTGCTGGCAGCCATAAGTAAGGACAGTGTGTGAGGACAGCGAGTCTGTTCAACATCTAATATCTGCAAAATACGACTTCGAACAGCCTTTATTATCTGGAAATTATGGGATTTAGATACCCAGCAACGGCACCACTGCCTCAGTTCGGCTCTTACTGTGTATTTTGGACTGCTTTACATACAATTTATACCTAAAGTGGACTCATAGATATACTGTAGAAAAGACGTTAACATGGTAGTTAACATCAGGACATTACAGACTCAGCGTCTCATACTTTGTTACTGTAAGCTTAATCAAGCCTCAGCTTTACCTAAAACAGAGACTGTATATAAAAAACAGACGTAGCTTCCAGGTCTGAAAAATGATTCAAATCTTGGCCAGTAGGGGGCAACCCCTCTGATCGCCCTGCTATTTACTTGATCTATGAGCTTAGTAAACACTTTACTGATTAACTTATGACTCCAGTTGCTAGTTTTGAGTTGTTTGTAATACAACATAAAAATTATGGTCTTGTCGTGAGAATAAGACACAGAGAAGCAGGGTATGCTGTACAGTGACCGACAAGTGTGTAGTGTTCTTGATTTCTCACCCCTGATCCACCCCTATCTTGTGACTTCTCCTTTTTAAATAAAGTTTATGATAAAAACTTAACTGTTCTCTAAGTTGAATGCTAATGATTGTACTAACATTTTGACAAGGCCAAAATATACCCCAAAGAATATAAAATGTTAACAAAAGTTGTCATGAAAGATGTAAATTTTCACTAATGATCACAAATTTTTCACTATCATGCATCATTTATTTTTGTTAGCCATGGTTCTGCCTATATACTGTTGACAGCTTAGCAAGTTGTTGAGAAAAAAATATGAATTATTGCTTTGACTTGAGTGGGCATTCATTTGATTTTTTTACAGCCAGAAGCTACATTTTCGGATAATTATGACACCTTCCAAGTTGTTTTGAACTGAATATTATGAATTCTAGTGAGTATAGAATAAAACACGGGCTAATTATCCATTACAGCTACAGTTTGTTATGTTAGCATGCTTATGTTAACAGCAGTATCTAGAAATATTTTAACTGAGCTTTGAACTGAATGCTAATGTTTATGTAAATATCACTGGATGCAGAAAGTAGCACTTAATGTCTCTTTAATGCTAACATGTCTTACAAAAAAACATTTAGCATGTTACCATCTTTATGTTAGCATACTGAAACCAGTGCACTTTCATGCCAACGCTTAAAGTATTTTAACATTTAGCATAATATAACATAAGTTATCATGCTTGCTTTTTGTGTGTGGCATTAACATAGAAAAACCCAAGCATAGCATCACGCTATGTTCACAAGCAAATGTTTAGTGTTTAGTCAAACAGATAATTCAGTTAATATGGAAAAGAAACAAGTTTATTAGAGGTTACTGTTTTTTGTATGGAAGCTTGTTTCCACCACTGAAGAATTTTTTTTTTTTTTTACTGTCCGTAAGACAAAATTATGGTTTAGTATCTTGAAATTTTGAATTTAGAAATTTTGCCATATTCAGAAATAACTCAAAAATTTTTGAGATACTAAATATGTTGAAATCTTGAGATCCCAAAGTTTGAGAAAATAACTTGAAAATTTCCTCCGTTGCTTATATCAGTAAACACTGACTACAGTTACGCTTTGCAAACACTTTGATGAGCATATTCTTTAAATGAGGTTTGTTAGCCAGAAATTTGAAGGCAAACATAGTGCTCATCGTAAACACTGTACTTGGTGTAATTTAGCATATTTGCAGTTAAGATCACAGTTTTTGTTTTTAAATAAAGTTGTTTAGATAATTTGGCTGAACAGGTCAGCACATTTCAGAAGTACTGAGTTCCCGATAGTGCCATTCATTACATGTGTGCAATATTATCATAACTCATAGGAACATAGCCCAAGCTATAAAAATGTGGTCCAACCAGAATAATCCTTTTATGTCTGAGAGTATCTGGGGATCAAATTGAAAGCAGGTCGTTTAAATCCACTGCTGTGCCGATGAACTTTCACCTTGACATGACTTGAAGCCTCGCTGTAAATACATAATTTTTTTTTAAGATAACGCTACGAAGGAAACAACAGATTTAAACGCTTTCTGGGGTTTGTGTTTTAGCGAAAAATCAAAAGTGGCAGTGTTGTCCTCATTTTTGTAGGCATGGGACCAGATCTCATAAACAAAACAAGTGCATGCACGCAACACACGCATGCACAAACACAGTCTTTGAACATTTGAAATATGAGACTCACCAGACGCATGCTTTGCGCTGGTCCTGTTCTGCATCCCCCTTGTGAGCGGAGCAACAGTCACATTTGATTCACACATACAGTCACACAGTGGCTTTGAAGTGCATTTGGCTGGATGGTTAAGAAAAGCAACAGAAAAGTGAGCTGGAGAGAAAATACAGAGAAAAACATGCACTCTTAAAACTAACATGTTGAATTATCTCACACGCTGCACAGAAACACAGCAGGGATGCCGCCACTATAAACATATCTACACAATGCATTAACTCCTATTAGTGGGATTTAAGGCTAAACACTCATCCAGCTGCTCTTACCTTGCTAAAACAGTATGCTGGGTAGATTTTTTTAGCTTCAGTTAATGTTGAAAATAAAGAATTTCACATATTTACTCATTCTTTAATTAGAAGAGCACATTTAAGGGAAGACTTAAAAAGAAAAATTACATGAGCTGGACTCCTGCAGCCTCAACCTAAAATATTAAACATGTTTTTGAAATGATGAGAAAAAAGAGGCCTCAAAATGTCATTTTTTATATGTGTGAATATTTGAAAATAAACAATATAAGGCTACAACAAGTTCCCAGATGGCCCTTTTGTGTTAAACATAATCTAACGTGTGGTATTTGGGTCATGAATTATGTTACAGCTCACCATTGGTTCATTTTTTTTTTATAACAACATGCAGCTCAAGATGTTTCCTAGCAACTAATTTACCCATTTCCAAAACCTTTACCACCATTGGACATTTATTAAATATTTTTTAAATGGGAGCTCAAAGTCTTCTAGACGCCTCTCTCCCAGCATATTTAAAAAAAAAAATGCAGCAGAGAAGTAAGGGAGAAACAACTGTGACTACAAAGCGTATGATGCCGAGGGTCAGCAGACTTGGGGGAGAGCCGGGAGCTTGGGTGCCTGTCTGGAAGCGGGAGTTAACCGGCTACAAAAAGCTTCTGTCAGGCTCTGCTGGAGAGACACTTTGAGAGTCATTAGGTGCACATTTATGGCCGTGAGAGACGGCAATCGTCTGGGTACCAGTGTAGCCGCAATGCTGCTGTTTATTGCACTTAATGTTATTTTATATGGGCCCTAAATACAAATATGAAAAAAATAAGTACAAGCCATGAAACTTGGTATATTTTTGACAAGCAAGCATTTGGTCAGAGTGGATCCAGGAGAGCCGTTGTGCTTCCTATTAATCCATTTGCACAGAGATTGGCTGCAATTCAGCCAGGGGTGCAGCAGATGGTGCTTGCGAGATTGTCCTCACTAAATGGAGCTAAACAAATTTTACAAAGAGAGTTAAACTTGTGTTAGACAGAAAAGCCCTCATTTTATTTTATATTTCACAAATACAGAAATGACAATGTGTTTAAAGTAAAATAAAACAGTACCACGACCCTGAACAGGATAAGCAGAAGAGAACGGATGGATGGATAAAATGCTAACATTCTCCTAATGTATGCTGATTGGTCCTTTGAGGATTTATAATAGGACATGCTCTTTTGATGGCAGATATTTACAAATGATAACCAGACATTAGAAGCATAGATTAAGGCATAGTATAGATTTCATATCCGTATAGTCTGCAGACTTTACATCACTGCTCAAAGTGGTGATTATTCCCTGTAGTGACGCAGACAAGACGAGACACCCCGGCCGAGCAGGCACTCGTGTTATACTCTGTTGAAGCCTGCTACATCCATAAAAAGTGGCCATAGCTTTTGGGTCTGAAAATTGGAAGTGCCTTAAATGACTTTTGATGATTTGTGATTGACATGTTGCTAGCCAATGAGCGTGTGGTTTTGCTAACAGATCTGCCCCTTGCCCGTCACCTCCTTACTCGATATCATGTTAGATACATCCTTCTTTTATCCTATGAGTCCGCCTGAAGGGCGTGCAGTCGATGCACTGTATTGTAAAGTCTCCTACAGGCCAGTCCACGCAGTCACAAAAAACCTCAGGCGCATGGATGTCCTCTCAGAACCTGGCATTCACCATTGTATATTGAAATTTATGTCACTCAGACCCCAGCAGACTTGCGGATGTGGAAACAATAACAAACCTATTAAACCATCACAGAAATGTGCGTGTGAGGCGCAGCTGTATCAGCAGATCGTTTTGTTTGCCCAAAGGAAACTATCCTAAATCTCCCTGAACAATTGCAATGCGTTTGCAATCTGTTTAGATCTTATGCAACTAGAAGTTACTGTCACTCTAATTTTTCATCGTTTTTTTTTTTTTTTTAGTTATTGTTTCCTTTCTTTCCTGAATTTTCCAAGTAAAATTCCCTTGTAGCTCTTGAATTCCTTCAAAGAACATACACTTTCTCTTGACACAGAGTTGAGTGATTAGATGCAATCACTCAGTTCTTAGAAAAAAGTCTGAATTTAGCCAGAATTGATTATACAGTGGTTCTGTTAATACAGTCAGTGATTAAACTGTAAAACAGATGGATTAAGATATCCAACTGAAGCCTATTTGATTCATCTAAGGCCCCAGTCATCCAGGCAACCTCTCTCCCTGTGTTGCTTTGGTTGCTAGCAGGTTGCAGCAGTCACCCGCATGAAACACACTGACTTAACTGCAAACTTGCCACTTTTCTGAGCTGTAGTGAAACTTGAAAGTAAACATTGTTACTGCTGCAACCAACATGTTTCAAATGGCACGTTTACTTTGAAGATGAACTTTCTCTTTTCCCAGTTTGTGTCGCACTTTTCAAGTTTCGCTACCATTTGGCGAGTAGTTTGCAAGTGTTTGCAGGCAAGTCGGTGTAAGCTTCTGAGGTGTAAGTAAGCTTCAGGCAACCACAGCAATCTGCTAACTCCCAAAGCAATTGCAAGGAGGTTTTTGGTACACCAGCGTACTCTTCTTTGTGAGCAGTTTCACACAAGCAATCTCCAGAGACAACTTGCCACCCATAGCATAACATATTTTTCAGCTACCAGGGGTTCACTGACTCGTCTCTGGGCCCATGTGACTGGAGCACAAACCATGTGTCATTGTGGCCATCATTATCTTTGACTGAGCCCTTTCAGAGAGGATTCCTGATCATTCTTTCCATGAATCTTTCCAATTTTTTCATTTTTTGACCCCTCAAAAGTAAGTAATGTATACAGGTAATGCCACTTCACAAGTCTGTTTTTAGTGTTACTGGACATAATTCCACCAGTGTTTCTGGAGATTTTTTTTTAGAGCTAATTAGAGCAGAATCAGAAAAGTTCATCAATTTACTCATCTTGTGACCCCTCAGATTAATCTTGGGGATCTTTACCTCCAGATGGGAAACTGTTGAAATGAGTTACTTATCAGCTGTTGGAGCGTTAACCTGTCGTTGTGGTTAAATGTACAGCATGTGCAGAGGGAAACAGACGTGAGACAAAGAACAAGGAGGGAGAAGAAGTGGACGAAATAATGACGGTACGCACGGCGCGTGCTCCTTGTGTGAGTACAGAAAGTGGGCTGAGCTGCTAAAACAATGAACTCAGTCATTTGAGGGAGGTGGAGGAAGAGGGGGGTGGAGGAGGGAGTCAGGGGGAGTGGGTAAGGACAGCTGTTTCTAATCAATTGCTTCCATGTGATTGACTGCCTGACTGGCTGTCGGCTGATTGGGCGAATGGCTCACTGACAGTAGAGGTTGCGGGCCAAAGGCGGGCTTTTGATGACTAGTTTATCCTGACTGGTTTACTGAGTTACTACCTGGTTGGTTGATTGACACAGTGATGGGTTGCTTGTAATGGCAACTAATTGGTTAGATATTGTCACGGTTTAATGGTGTGGATGACATAATACAGCCACTCCCTCCTGCTTTGTCTGGCTTCCTCCACACATACACCATCCCTCGCCTCTGTCTCTCATAAGCTTCTCATGTTGATGTTTTCAGTTGTGTCAATAAAAGGCAGTTTATGTTGAAATTCCTTTTCATTCTCTCTCCATCCCCCTCTCCATAAGACCGGCTCAGACTGCAGGAACAAAAACATTTAGGTAGGCCAAGTTCACGTCTGGGAGGGGTTGCTAAAAGGGGCCCGGGGGCCGCTCTGAGCACCAGATGTGCTTTTTCGGGGCGGAGGAGGGGTATGTTCGTGAACCTCGGGTGGAGCATTGGTGGGGTTTTTGCTGGGCTCCAGAAAAAGTAGGGAAGAGCACTGAAGCACCACTGAGAATAAAACCAAAATATCATGCAGCCTTCTTCAGCAAAGCAGCCTGCATCCAAATCGAAATGCTTCAGCAACAGATAATTCCAGACGTACATTACAGTAGCCTGCGCCCCAGCCCTCTCTTGCTCCCACAACAGTTGTATGATAAATAACATGGAGCGAGGAGAAATGACATGGAATTTGTTTATTTTGCTAAGTTCTCTGGATTTTCCCATGAAATATTGAACAGTTTTCCTCTTCTGGCATAAAAAAAAGACAGAAATTGAAGCAGTTAGTGACCGCCAAACCAAAAAAAAAAAAAAAAATCCCTCCAATTGTTATTTCTAACAAGCAACCAAAAATAAGAAGGTAAAAAGTCAAATTATCTCAGAGACAGAGCCCTCAGCAGCTGTTTTGAAACCTGATGTGAGCCTTTAATGAGATTAGCAAGCACGTTATCTCTCACAAAGGATGGAATCCACCTCACTGCCATTCAGTTACCTTGTCTTGACGTCTGTGCCAATCTTGGAGCAATACCTGAAGTCTGAAAATGCCACAACAAACTGCTGAGATCTGAGAGGTTTTACTTAAACCTGCTATAGCCAAACCTTAGGGACACTCATGCTCGTAAAACGTGTTGTAGGGCGCTAATTAATGATGATGTCTTATTGATGATCATGCCACATTGTAAACATTTTTTTTTAGGTTTACACAGCAAATTAAGACTTTGTCTTAATTTAAGTCAGTATGAACGCTGTTTCATACTGACTTATTTAGGGAGTTTAAAATATGCAGTTTCATGACACAGACAGAGAATGATGCTGAAGCTGTGTGCAACCTCAGAAGCTAATGGTTCATTTAGAAGAAACAGAGCTAATTAGCCTTACAATTATAAACGTTAGGAAATTAGATTGAGAATTAGGAAAGATTGGATGGCTATTTTGTGCTAATGAAGCAGTTTGGCTTAGCTACGTGCTAGTGTGTATTTTTAGATGGAATGCATCACTTTTAATGTTTGAAGAGCAAAAGCATTTCAAAGAAGGATAAGAGAAAGCATATGATAGGGTGCCAAGAGAGGAACTGTGGTACTGTATGAGGAAGTCATAGGTGGCAGGAGGTGTATGTGAGGTTGGTGCAGGACATGTATGAGGACAGTGAGACAGTGGTGAAGCGTGTGGTAGGAGTGACAGATGGGTTCAAGGTGGGGGTGGGAGTACATCAGGGATGTGCTCTGAGCCCCTTCTTGTTTGCTATTGTGAAGGACAGGCTGACAGGCGAGGTCAGGCAGGAGTCTCTGTGGACTATGATGTTTGAAGACATTATGATCTGTAGTGAAAGTAGAGAGCAGGTGGAAGAGAGTGTGGAGAGGTGGAGGTATGCTCTGGAGAGAAGAGGAATGAAAGTCAGTAGAAGCAAGACAGAATACATGTGTGTGAATGAGAGGGAGACAGTGGGTGGAGACGAGTGTCAGGGTAATTTGTGACAGAAGGACAGAGTGACATCCCATTCTTAATCCAGAGGGTTTAATATGATGTTGGCCCACCCTTTGCAGCTATAACAGCTTCATCTCTTCTGGGAAGACTTTTCTAAAGGTTTAGGAGTGTTTATGGGAATTTTTGACCATTCTTCCAGAAGCACATTTGTGAGGAAAGACACTGATATTGGATGAGAAGGTCTGGCTCACAAGTCTCCTCTCTGATTCATCCCAAAGGTGTTCTATCAGGTTGAGATCAGGACTCTGTGCAGGCCAGTCAAGTTCTTCCACACCAAACTCACTCATCCATGTCTTTAAGGATCTACTTTGTGCACTGGTGTGCAGTCATGTTGGAACAGGAAGGGGCCATCCCCAAACAGTTCCCACAAAGCTGGGAGCATGAAATTATCCAAAATGTCTTGGTATGCTGAAGCACTAAGAGTTCCTTTCACTGGAACTAAGGGGCCGAGCCCAACAACCCCACACCATAATCCCCCCTCCACCAAACTTTACACTTGGCGCAGTGCAGTCAGACAAGTACCGTTCTCCCGGCAACCACCAAACCCAGACTCATTCATCAGACTGCCAGATGGAAAAAACATGATTTGTCACTCCAGAGAACACATCTCCACTCGTCTAGAGTCCAGTGCTTTACACCACTGCATCCGATGCTTTGCATTGCGCTTGGTGATGTAAGGCTTGGATGCAGCTCCTTGGACATGGAAACCAATTCCACGAAGCTCTCCACACACTGTTCTTGAGCTAATCTGAAGGCCACATGAAATTTGGAGGTCTGTAGTGACTGACTCCACAGAAAGTTGGCAACCTCTGTGTACTATGTGCCTCAGCATCCGCTGACTCTGCTCTGTGATTTTACATGGGTCTACCACTTTGTGGCTGAGTTGATGTTGTTCCCAGTCACTTCCACTTTGTTATAATCCCACTAACAGCTGACTGTGGAATATTTAGTAACAAGGAAATTTCACAACTGGACTTGTTGCACAGATGGCATCCTGTCACGGTACCAGACTGGAATTCACTGAGCTCCTGAGAGCGACCCATTCTCTCACAAATGTTTGTAGAAGCAGTCTGCATGCCTAAGTGCTTGGTTTATACACCTGTGGCCATGGAAGTGATTGGAAAACCTGAATTCAATGATCTGGATGGTTGAGTGAATACTTTTGGCAATATAGTGTATGTTTACCTAATTATTTGAATCCTTAGCCATGTTTAATGTGAACTTCCAGCACTGTAACAGCACATGTAAGACAGAAAAAAGGAAAATCACAGTAGGTTCACTTTAACATAAAACTCCGAGCTTGAAACTTCCAAAGAGCAGCCATAAACCAGTGGGTAACAGTGCTTATTCCCATCTTTTATACAGTGGCTGTGGCTGAGAAATATCAGTTTTCTATGCAATCATGGGTAATTACCACATTATACTGACAAACAAACAGGAAATCAAAGCACAGCCATAGCCATGCCCCTCACATTTCATAATTATAGGTGATATATACAGGACACGGGAACATTCGATTGTGGGTAAAAAAAAAATCTTCAGAACACTGGGAGAAGACACATTAAAGCAATTCTCAGATTAATCACAATAAGTATTGGTTTCTGCAAATCTCATTTTGGAATTAAACCCTCAACTCATGATGCGTCATTTCTCATGAGAGGAGGTGAACGGAGGACAAATTATAACAGCAAGATTTACAGCAAAGGATGCGAGCGGCTGGCTGGGGAAAACAACTGCGAAGCAAAAAAAAAAAAAACTGCTCCAGAGAGGCAGAGATGGAGCTGAAAGTCCCCTCCGCCCTTCTCCCTCGGAGTCCAGGGGGGCCACGTCATGTGCCTGCGAGGCTCCTGCAGAGATGTGATTTCTTAAAGAGATACTCTGACCACTTTTGTTTGTTTTGTTCTCCTCTCTGCGCGCTTGTTGTCACTTTGCGGTGGGGGAGGAGAATCCGCTCTCCGAAGATGATGATGTTGGTTGACCAGAGAGGTTTGGCTCGAGTTGTGTTCAGAGGCGATGAAAAAAGGCAGGAAAAGACATGCCCCCCCACCCACCCACCCTTTTAAATCAAGATCTTATGACTGTGTTATGCAATGCTATCAGATGAGTAACCTACTCCTTTTCCTATGTGGAAGTTCTGAACTTGGGTCACACTCGTGGGAAACTAATCTCACATGAAAACGGCGACATAACTGAAGCATTGGATCAAGCAAATAAATATAGAAGTCAAAGAGACTGCTCAAAGTGTCTTCTGGCTTTTAATACTATTTATTCATCATGTTTTGGAGAGCTGAGCTGCAGAGATGTCTGCCTTCTCTTAAATATAATGGAATTAAATGAAAATTGCACTTGAAAACACAGCTGCTACATCTTGTTAAAAAAAAATCATGATCCAGTTACTTAAAACTTTCTCATGAACAATTCCATCCACGAGCTATTTTGTTTCCACTTAACTACACCTGCGAAAAGTATCACTCCAGCGGGGTAAAGTGTTCACCTACCCACGAGGAGAGACTCATGCTTGTGACAGCGTGACAGGAAGTTATCGAGCTGCATACTTCTTTTGTTGCTGGGTGTATTTTCTTGGAGTTCTGTGTCATTTAGTTTCATTATATTCAAGAGGAGGTTTGCTGATGATGTCACAGGCAGTGTAATGTTCTCCACGGCTTCTCCAGACTCTTTCACATCTGTCACGTGTGCTCGGTATGAACCTGCCTTCATCTGTGAAGAGAACGGGGTGCCAGTTGGTGGATCTGCCAGTTCTTGTGTTCTCTGGGGAGTCCCAATGGACTGGGCTGTGAGCACAGGCCCCACGAAAGCATGTCAGGTCCTCATAACCACCCTTGTGGAGTCTGTTTGGATGGAAACGTGCACACGCACAGTCTGCTGGAGGTAATTTTGTAGGGCTCTTCCTCCTCCAACAAAGGAGCAGACACTTGATGCCTTTCTACTACCCTGTCCAGCTCTCCTCCTGCCGTTGTCTCCTGGCATCTCTTCCACACTCTTGAGACACAGCAAACTTTCTTTTATAGATGCGGAGAGTCCCAGGTATTTAAACCCTAGTGGGCGCTGTCCCCTTTGGAGGTGGTCATTGACCCATTATTAATCATGTGTGTCAGCACATGAGCCATGGTGTTAAAAAAAGGCGTGGGTCATTACCACCCAGGGTTTAGGGTGAAACTGCTGTGAGACCTTGCCCCACCCTATCAAGTGACCTATTGAGGTCACTTGATGCTGATACTCAAAGTGGGTTATAGAAAAATCGCACTGGTCAAAAACAAGATTTTGTCTTTAGACTGTGATGCTCGAAGTGTGTGTAAAGTTAATTTGGTTTTGGTTACAGAGCTTACGTTTCAGCGCTGAGAATTTCACGAGTACTTAAGATGGTATAACAGTTTAAAATGTAAGCCAGCCCCGTGTCCTTTGAAGGCCTTTAACTTGAAAAATGTTTCCAGTGTGAAGGTAAAATTTTGTATGGAACGAGCCATACGCTTTATATGGTACATCTGTTGGACTGACGATAGACCCTGAGCATGTCAGAGAGGTCTACGCCTTCAGTGTTTTACTAAATCTCTTAAACTCTTGCATAAATCCCTTCACACTCATGCATCATTATGTATTTGAGCAATACCAGTTGAATTTCGGGTAATAACACTTGTCCACCTGGGCTGAGTATATTTAGTAGAGTTAAAATGGTGCAGGTGTAATATTAAACTCCCTCTGGAGTTAAAACAATACACCCACTGATATTTGTGTTTGTTATCTGAGGCCTTGGGCTACATGTTTGAAGAAACCAAACACACCTACATCATTTTTGTGTTGAATTATGTTGAACTTTTTAATCACATGCCACTGCAGAAGCTCAGTTATTTGAATTTATCTCATTTGTTTTTGTGAGATTCATTGCGATCCATAACAGGGCTGCATTGACACTGACTCATATTAAAGTAAAACAACTGCAAGATTATGTGAGCAACACCAAGGCAACATCAACCCCAGCTCCATTCCACAGCTTCTGAACTTTCTTCTGCATCCTGCACTCATCAGATGCAGTTTAGTACAGAGGTCCATTTGTGCCAAAATTATGTTTCCGTAGCGACACTCAAATGCCAACTGAACACGTGCCAAAATATTTGTCTGTGTCTTTTCAACTTTGAACTGTTCTTCAGTTTTGACAAAAGACCTGTGACAGTCAGTTGGTCACCTGAAAACAACCTTCATGTGTATCAGCAGAGCTTTGCTTCTGGCGTCATGCTGCACTTCTTCTTGTTTGGCTGTCCTGCTCGACATATTGTTCTGAGAGGTGTACTATTAAGTGAGATAGTATTAAATTAGCAATAATAAAAAGTGAGAGTTTTCAGTGTCACGAAGGTGGCTCGCTCTGTTTACCTGATTAAGTCACCATGATAACTTATGGTGAACACATAAACCGAACCACATTATGGTCAGCTGCTAAAATCAGCTGGAAGCACCACATTTTCACATTTTTTTTTATTTATTTTTTTTAATTTAAAGTGATCTTTAAGTGTGATGTAAATTATTTTTACTGGAGGGGTACATTGTATATATGCAACTTGTAGCTCTTAATACCACAGACTGAAGCCCTGCTTTTGCAGCAGTGCAAACTGTGCCACGCTGTCATAGAAATGTGCTTGTATGTTCAGCTGGTGGTGCAGAAAATGTAATAAATGTTTTTTTTTTAATGCTTTGTTCTGATCTGCTGCTAAGTGTCTTTTATGCTGCTGGAGTTGTGGCTTATAGATCACAGATTGCAAAATTGATCATACGTTTGTGAGCAATTTGTGACCAAGAATACCTATTCAATCAAAATAAAAAAAGGAAAGGAGAGTTCCTCTGTTAAGAGGGAGAACGGAGCGGGAGAATGACAGATGATTGATGAGTGATGACCATCGTGGTGGTTGTCACAGCCGTTGAGCCTTTGAACATAATTCTGGCACAAATGGACCCTCATAGAAAAGGCTTACTGCTCAGATCGCTGTCTCAAACCCAGTTCTTTGAAGATGGAGAATGAACTTTCATATTTAACAGAAGACTGCAAAAATATCAGTCCTCACATCTGAGCAGCTAAATGACTAAAACAAAGCATTTGTGATCTGAACTGTCACTGTAATGACCTGCAGACTCAGATAAAATGACGTTAGAAGTGTGTAATGTATTTGAGCACTGCTGTCCCCATCTGGAAATCTGGGTCTGGAGCAGAGGTCTGCACATGTATTCAGCTTATGGAGAAGAAAGATTCAGGCGGTTGGGGGGTGGTGGGGGTGTACAGCTCTCTGACTTGGGAATTTCTTTTCCCTAGTTTTTCTTTCTCTCCTCATTTTAAGACCCAGTTGTTTAAAGCGTCCTCGATTTTATGCCACGCAGCCTCCACTGACATGTTTGGTTCTGTTTTGGAGACCTTTCTTCTTATTTGGATCTACTTTTTGGGCCATTTGATGTTAAAGGTGCTGCTGGACATGACATGAACATTTCATTCCTCCACTCAGCTGGCACTTTAATAGATACAAATCGAGTTTTAAAACACCTCCCCGTGTTCTTGGGGATGGTTAAAAAAAAATAACGGAATATTATGACTTTATGAAAGATTTATTACAGCAGTATAACTGTATAAGGTTCAGCCAGGTGTACCTAATAAACTGCCATTCAAGTGTGTGTGATAGTTCCAAAACCACAGGCTTGACTCTGCAGCACCAGCAGCTTCTCTTATGGGAATCCTTCCTCCACATGTTGCACCTGGCTGCAGTTAGTGAAGGCTAACAAAGATGTGTCCTGGCTCGCAGTCTGCAAGGTGCTGCATGTGGCTGAGGTCAGGAGCTCTGTGCAGGCCCTCCACACAAGCTCCTCCACATCAAAGTGGGGAAAAAAAAAAATCACTTCTGCTGTGGATCTGTTTCTCCACACGCCTCCCCGCCCCGTGCACAAAGGCAGCTTCCTAAAGTTTGCGGACACGAGCGCCCACTCGCTTGATTTTTGCCTTTCACCCACTAGCACATGCACGCGTGGGCACGGACAGGCAGTCACGCGCAGCGGTGGTGCGTGAAGGAGGTGATCCAGACCATGCCTGTCCTCCTCCATCTTCTTTTTTCTCTCTTCCAGCCGTCCTTCATCCCTCCTATTCTCTTTCCCTCCTCTTCTCTCTCCCTCCTCCAGACAGGTTTTCTCCTCGGGAAACACCAGACTGTTGCGCACTGTGTCGCTGCGCCAAGCCAGATTTAATAAGATCTGAGCATGGGCTGAGTCTTTTCATAATAAAAACATGTTAAAAAAAAGAAGAAGCAGGGATTAGAAGAAGCATTAGAAGAAATGCTGCCAAGGCGACAACAAAATAGTCGATAATAGCACAAAAATATCATGAAAACATTCTTATGTTTCAAGATATGAGACTAAATATATACACAAAAAGAAATATGATTAATTTTAAAGTTGATTTTAAAAGTTTCCCTTGCTGTTAGGGCGTAGCGGTTAATGATACATAAAACTGGTTGGTTCAGAAACTCATGTGCCAGTGGATACCCCGCTACGAACGACAGCTTCCATCCTCAAATCCCTGCTGGCAGTTTATTTGGCACGACAGTAAATCCGGGCTTTAATTTTGAAGCTTTCAACCGGATGTCTCTCTTGTTACACTGTGCCTACTTTGACAGCGATCCTTGCAGCAGCCGAGTCTCTCCTCTCCACTGAAAAAAATAGAAAATTTCGCTCGCAGTCAAAAACAATGAGGGCGCACGACGCGCAACTCGCTCCAAGCCGCTCAAACAGCAGCGGAGTTTTACCTCCCGGAGGATCCGTAGCATGTGTCTGTGCGCCACCCGGAGGGAGAAGGACCACAGGAATATAACTTGACTGTCTGCGGAGTTTGTTATTTTTTGGAATTGGGGGAAGAAATCATGCCTTTTTGTAAACGCACGATACTTCCGAAAGATGTGTGCAAGCCCGACGGCAGGAGGCTGCAGCAGCAGCAGCAGCGGGGGGAGATTTTCGGGGACTTGGTGGACGTCTGCAGCTTCACCCTGTGCTCGGTGCTCCGACAGCTCTCGGATTTGTCCCGGCACTCGGTGAGCATCCTGGAGGAGCTGGAGGGTGACCTGGTGTCCATCTGCCACCGGTCCTGCGCGCTGGAGGGCAGAGTGGTCCGACTGCAGAGGCACGTCGCAGAGCTGGTCAGCAAGCCTCCACCGAGAAGTAAGAGAAGATTAAAAAAAAAAAAAAAACCCAAACAAAAACAAAACACCGTTAGTTCAGCTCAAGGGACGCACACCTGCGGTCACTTTGCACAACTTGCAGTTGCAGAAGGGGAGCTGAGGCAGCTTTTTAGTCTCGTGTGTGGTGACAGCAGTTGGGCCAAACTTTTGTGAAATCAGCGCAGATTTGGGGTTTTGTGGTTCTGTGAGAAAGCCATGATTCGCCATGGCTGCGGAGAGTGAGAGGTCAACCCTGTACACTGCATGCTCACGTTTATTTGGAGTGTGAGTAAGTTTGAGGTTTGTTATTGTCAGCTGTCAGCCGAGTGCCCCGCGTTCAGTTGCTTCGGGAAATACCAGAATTTACTACGGAAAGATGCAGAAAAGAGATGAAACCACTTGGAAATGTTAGAACTTTACACGGAACTTGATTTAATTGTGATGAATAAGGAGGTGGAGATAATATAACCATGACTTTAACATCTGAATTATAAGTGTTTGGGACAGCAGGGAGGGCATGCGGGTCCCTTCGCTGACCCGTGAACCTTTTTCGACCTTGGCTCGGGGATGTGCAAGTTTACAAGATGCACCTGAAGGCAGCACGTTGTGGGTGTGGAGAGTGGAATGTGGACTCTGTGTAAAATGCGTGTCATGCGTGTTCTGGAGTTCTGTCATTCTACCTGCTGCTTTGGCCTCCGGTGCTCCGTTGTCGGCCAAAGCACCAAAGTTTAGTTTAAAGTCCGAGGTTCTAATGTATGCTGAGTGATGCATGTGCAGAGGCGTATAATTGTCTCCTGAGGGGGCGGAAACTGCATTTCCTTTAACTCAAACCTGAGTTTAACTCGTGTATCGGCAAATATACAACATAAAGTACAGTGACTGAGCATTTGGATAAAGGCAGGATATTTTAAAAATTATTTTTTTAAATCAAGGTGGCATGAATAAAAAAAATTATTCTGGAAATCCTAATATTTGATCACAAATAAACGCTGAAGGCACAACTTTCAGGTTCATGTGCAGCCCTGCGCACAAATACTGATGTGTTGTAAGTATAAACATTAGTTTGTATTAATAAGTGTCAAAACAAGCATATAAAGCCTTTGTTCAATTAAACATAAAGAATTAAGTAAAAAGGATTCAGTTTTACTTGACTTTTGTCAAGTCTAGTATTGGTTGTATGTGCATCCCTTCAGGATTTGAATTACTTAACATATTACAGGGCAGGTACAAGTCTGTGTAGTTTCCCAGTCATCCAGGACATGGCAATTTTGAGTGCATTTTTTTAAGCACTTGAGGTTGGCGTCATAATAATAATAATACAATACTCCTAATGACCATGAGTGCTGTCAGTATTAACATTCATTGGCGTTGTGCAATTTTGGAAGCTTTAGTCTGGAAGATGGATAGCAGACACATTTGGACCCAATCTGGCACTCATGGCTCAGTCACGGCTCTGGCAGATGTTTTCTGGTCCAGATGTGGTTTCAAAAGTCATGGCTTGACATGGGTTATGGCAAGTGTTTGGGTGGGCCAGATGTGGCCTAAATGTCACGACACATTTGATATCTGGCCCGTATAAGACAGCATCGATAAAAGCTAAATGTGGCTCGGAGAACGATGCAAACATTCAGCAGTATCTTGGACACTGCTGCTTAGAAACCTCCAACATGTGCTTTACATTTAGAGTAGGTACTTTCTGTTTTTGGTAAAGTAAGAATTTGTAACAAAGAGATGATAAAATTACATTTTTAAGGCTTATTTGGTGTGGCTCTTCATAGTTATGTATGCTGGTGGAATCCCTGTGCTCCTCTTTTCCTCTCACCCCTCAGCCAGTTATCGTTTTCCGTCTGGAGGTCTCTTCCTGTAAAAAGGCAGTTCTTCCTCCACACAATCACCAAGTGCTTGCTCAAAGGGGATCATCTGATTGTTGGGGTGGTTTTTCTAATATTGTAGAGTTTTTAACCTCACAGTCTAAAGTGTGAACCGGTGCTACACGACTAAAATTACACACAAATAAAACTTTTGAAACATTTTCCTGACAGTATTCAAGGCTCTTTTCCACTGAATCACAAGTCACAAATATGCTGAGTGAACCCATGAACTTGTCAGGAAAGTGTGTACTGAGGCCAGGTTAGAGGAGTTTCTTCTGTGGGTAGCTGTGGCTCAGGAGGTAGAGCGGGCTGCCGACCAATCGGGAGGTCAGCGGTTCGATCCCTGTCTCCTTGAAACTGCATGATGAAGCATCCTGGGGCAGAATATTGAACCTTGAGTTGCCTCGGTGCATCCGTTAGAGTGATTAGGCATAGGAAAGAGCACTTGTGTGAATATGGCTTGTAGTAAGAAACTGCCTCGTTTGCTCAAATTGAGTAGAAGAGTGCTATATAAATTCCAGTTTATTTTAATAGGACAGAAAGTCTTTTTTGCAGCCACGGCTATCGCCCCCTGGTGGCCATTAAAATAGAATGCAGGTTTCACTTTACAGATCTGGAAGCTGCATCCACCTTCTGTACTATCTATGGTTCATGGACACAAAAAAGGTTTTTCATGAAAGTCATCATTTTTAGTGTATTCCATGCCTGCAGAAGGCATTTGAGTCCGAATCTTCAGAGGGGGACGTGTCACCAGGGCTAATGGAGAAAATGGACCTTTGAGAAAAGTGGAAAATATTTTAACTCAAAAACGTATTTCTAACTTTTGCAGTATAATACAAGTGAAGTGTAAAAATTTGTCCCACGCATGACTCAACTGGGGCCTCCGGTGTGAACTGCAAAACTTTGCAGAGTTTTCCCACCCTTTAAAAGTGGAAAATATTAATTTTGTTTACATGGACATGACTCTCTACATATGAGACCAGTCTGATGAAAAATCCTGTTCAGGGACGTGGAAAAAAAAAGGAAAAGGAAAATTCATCCACTAGAACACACATCAATAGATTAAAAGTCATGGCTGTTTCTGCTGTGAGACTGTGTTGTGTGTGCCTCGCATATACAACAGCTAAGGGAGGGAAGCTTGAAGAGAAGGAAACGTGCGAGAACATCAGTCAGAATTTAGCATAAAGAGGGTTTGGTTTTGATTTTACACGTGGCAACCGAAGCAAACGTGTTCTGTGAAAAACAAAAGGCTGGAAATCAGTCCAATGACGACACAAAAGAGCCGCTCTGTTCTCTAATATCTGACACGTTCATGGCTGCTTGGCACAACAATACAGAGATGCAGCCCAGATGCACGATGGGAAATCTGCACTGTGGCCACCAGCTTGCTTCGCTTTGCAAACTTTGCACAAACTTATCGAAGGCGGCTTTGACTGTGTTTGCATTGCAGCTCAAGAGTGAGCGAATGAATAAAGCAAACTGACTGTGAACACGAGTTTACGAGGCTGTCAGCAGGCTGTGTGTGTGTGTGTGTGTGTGTGTGTGTGTGTGTGAGAGGACTTACAGTATGATAAGACAGAAAGAGAAAGTCCCTCTTAAAACAGACCAGATGTAGAGCTGGAAGGAGGAGAGGAAGGGAGATAAAACAAAATGCACTTCGTCCTTTGGTTTACTTTATAGAGACAAACTCACCCATGTGTTGGCCGGTGTGTGTGTGTGTGTGTGTGTGTGTGAGCATTTTTATACATGAGCTCATCTGCGTTTGATGCTCCTCACTCTTCTTCTCTCCCCTTTCTAAAATCCTGTGTGGGCTCTTACTGTATAGCTAACATGTGGGCCGAAGCACACGGCTTAATAATCAATACAAGCCTGCCTGGGCCTTCATCCTTCATCGTCATCCTCACTTCACCGCCTCTTTCTCCCTCCCTCTTACCTCCTACTGTCTCAGCAGGGAAAGAAAACACATTTTACCAACAGAATAATGAGGCCGAAATACAGTTAAATTCAGTTTTACTTATATACAACAACAGTTGCCTCAGGGTGCTTTATACTGTAAGGTAAAGACCCTACAATATTAGAAAGAGACCCCGACAATCACACAACCCCCTGTGAACAAGCACTTTGCGACAGCAGGAAGGAGAAACTCCCTTTTAACAGGAAGAACCCTCTGGCAGAACCAGGCTCAGGGAGGGGCAGCCATTTGCCTTAATCGGCTGGGCTTGAGAGGAGGGAGACAGGACAAAAGACAAATTAAAAATAATTAATTTTTGCTATTGTGTAATTGCGCTTCTCTTTTGCTATCTTTGATTGTTTTTATGTGTTAGTTGTGTTAGTTGTTGTCTGAATCATTTGATGAAACTAATAAAACCCCTAAAACTCAACCTTGAACATTTGTTAAATCATGCTTTTGATTGGAAAAGTTATATTAAAATTAACAGCCTCACTTTTGGTTAGTGCTGCCAACTTTGCTGCTAGATTTAGCAACACTTCAGACCCTCCTAACGACTTTGTTTCCAAAACGCAACTAGCAAGTTTTTCTGGCGATTTCGGTGACTTTTGGAGACAGTTGCGAAAACCAAAATCCTCCACCATCACTGTGTTTAGCATCAAATACAGCATTCAAACATGGTCTCTGGATGTCCTGTTTTTAGCTATCATAGTTTCTTGCTAACGTTAACCTAGCATCAGAAGTGACCACCTGCTTGGTTGATGTTGATTTTTATTCTTTGTGGCTACATTGCCAACACAGACTTGCAGAAACATAAGTTTTATTCCATTTTTGATTTTTTTTTCTGCTAACTGTCCTGCTTCTATCAAAGGGTCATGCTAATGCTAAAGTAGGATCTTCTACCATCATCATCTTGGTTAATAAAGACAGGGATCTGAGTGACGGACATCAGCTGACATTTAGGACCAGCAGAGCTCTAATCACACATGCTTCAACCTAAATTAAAAGATAAAGACTAAATGCACCAGTGACACTCCCCTACTTTAGGTATAAATACATTTAAGCTGTTGCAGTAAATACTGGAAGATTTCCAGAGCAGCTGTGTCCAGCAGCTGGACCGACATTAACTACAGCCACATCATATGATTAGATATGGTTTCCATACTAATATGGATGCCTGTTGTTTTTAATTCCCGGGTTTTCTCATTAGTTTATTTATTTATGTTTTCATTATTCTCATATTTTTTGCTTTGCTTTTCATTTTAATCATGCTGGTTGTTTGCGTTTTTGGAGATTTGCATTAGTAATACGTTTGATTTAACCAGGTCAGTGTGCTTATATAAATACAAATGACTTGACTGTGAATAGACGGGTAAACCCAGGTTTCATCTATAGGAATATACAGTTTTATGGCTGAAGCCCCACGTTAAATGTAAAAATAACTTGGAATTTGATTTCTGACATATTTTCATGGCCTTATGTTCCGAGTGCTTCCTGCATCTCTCCATTACACATAATTATGTCTAGTCAATGATAAAACTTTATGACCACGCACAGATCAAACTCACTCATGCCAGAGTGGGGCTCTCATCTCCCGGAGCTCGATTTTTGTTTGTGTATGCTGTTATCTATACACTGTTGCCAACTCCTCAGTAAGTAAAGTAGCTATTGGCTGTCCTAAAAGTCGCTAGAAGGCGCTATATGACGTCACAGCCTAATTTGCATAATTGGAAATTTGCATGTATTTGTAAACGAGGCTGTAGCAGAGAGGATGAACATCTTTGGAGACACAAAAAGAGGAAAAAACACCCTCAGTATGTTTAGAACTACAAATGAAGTTTATGAAATAACTTCATGACTTTAATGCTATGCCTAGACCCACATTACATAAATCAGTTGTGTCCTGTATTGTTTAATGTTAGAATATATTCAACCCTCCTCCTTTATCCGGGTTTGGGACCGGCAAAGTGACCTTAAAAGAGACACTCTGGCAGAGTTACTTAGTTTTATTTTTTAATTTTTTTTTTTTTTTAGTTTGTTGTTGTTGTTGTTTTTTTTTTTTAGTTTTAGGCTTGAGTTAGAAGCCTACAACAAGTCACAGAACAAACTAACACTTTATGCCGTAAAAGTTTTTGTGAAGATGGTTTTAATTTGACAACATTAACAATCTAAATAGACCAAAAAAGATAACAGAAAAAACTGTCAATGGAAATGTGAGGTGGCAGGTTCATTGTCCCCCCCCCCCCAAAAAAAAACAAAAACAAAAACAAAACAACAAAAAAACCCAAATACACATGTTGTGCTGGCTCACAGAAAGAGCAAGTCATCTTCATTTTGGCCAGTGGTTTCTGTGGCAGGTTCAACTGAGGCTGACTTAAATGAGTAAGCAGCTGATGTTCCCAAAAGCTGCAAAACATTATCAGGCAGCTTGTGCTCATAGCAAGCCTCAGCAGACAACTTCAGACCATATCGGACACACAAGATAGAGTTAAGAGTCTGCAAGGACATTCGATTTCTAAGTTTGCTTTTTACCACACTCAGCTGGCTGAATAATCGCTCGACTTCAGCATTCGAGTGTGGCAGGGACAACACAGACACAGCAGCCATGGCAAGTTCCTGAGATGGGTTGATGTCAGCTGCATTTCTGAACTTCCAAACCTCCCTCCGGAAGCCCACTGTATTTTTTGTTTCATTCCATTTATTAAGATGGATAACACGCCACTGCTGCACAATCTTGTCTATCTCAGCAGGAGAGTAGCCAAGGAAATTGGGTATTTTTTCTATTTCTCCCAGTCTCTTATTGGGCTTTAGAGTTTCCTCCACATTTAAAACTGACATGTACTTCAATGCTTCGATGCTGTCTGGCAGTCTCACCCTCAGCTCTCTAGTGAGGGAAATGGTGAAGGCTACACACCGCTGTCGGACATTGTTCTTTTCCTCAGGTGCAAGATGGAGCTCAGCTGCCTTTGGCTCAAACAGGTAACCAAGGTATGGTTTGGGACTAATGTATCCATCAGTTGGCTCTTTGAGTACATCAGTATTTGCCAGTGGATTCAGCACCCTGCTACTCACAGACTTTATCAGGTTAACCAAGCTTTGAAGAAGTTTAAGAGGATCTACCTGCTCTCCCTTAAAAGCCTTGATGGCCAGCTGTACCTCACCCAGCACTGACTTGAGAAAAGTCAGATACAAGATGTTTTGAGGATCGCTGTACATGGAATATAAAACCTCAGCCATGCAGCAGTGTTCACTGGACTTAGTGACAGCAGAATGCAGTTTAAGAGCCTCCCACTGGTCCAAAATGTGTGAAACCGCTTTCTCAATGGAGAGCCAACGTGTGGCACATACTTTGGTTATTTCTAAGGGTTTCTCCCCACAGTTGATGGTCTCATATATGGCCTTGTAGGCCTCCCTGCGTTTTGGAGACAGTGAAAACCAATTATAAGTCTCCCGTACCAAGTACTCCACACTACGTGGGATGGTGTCGTTGGAAGCGTGATTTACAGCCAGCTGCAGAGAATGACACACACAAGGAATAAGGACCAGATGTTTGAGGCCATAATCCTCCTTCAGTACTTTATGGACCCCACTGTTAATCCCTATCATAACAGAAGCATTGTCAGTCCCTATGCCCAGGAGTTTCTCTTTTTTTGACTACACTTCTCCAGGAATGCCACAACAGCTTGAGCTATAGGTCTGGCATCACCTCCTGGCAACTCAACATGATTGTGTGTTTGGTGTCACTAGAGTACCTTATCACAACCCCGAGGTACTTACAAACACTTACATCAGTGGACTCATCAAGGAGTAGGCTGAACCTCTGGTCACCCACATCTGTGACCAACTTTTTTAGAAAGTATGGAGCTAGAACACCATTAATCATGACTGTACACTTTGTCCTGCATTTTGAACTGACTAGCAGCAGAGGAGTCTGAAAAAGCAGCTTTGCATGGTTCCCCAATGTGATCACATGCCAGCATGGAACAGTGTTCAGCCATAGCTAATGCCATAGTGGCTTCAGCCTTTATTGCAGAGTCAATTATTTACTTATCAATGGCAGCTTGGTTTGGGTGGAACTGTTATAAGGCTTTGCCTTTGCAGTATGTTTTTGAGTTGTCATGTGTTTCTTTCACATAGTTTCGGGTTGAAATCAGCCTTACAATAAAGGCAGTATGCCCGTGTATCATCCTCAACACACGGCTTCAACCAGCCCTTGAATTCAGGGTTTGATTCCCACTCCTTTCTGTATTTCTGCATGTACAGCTTAGACTGTGACATGGTGAGCTAGCTAGAGGTACACACAGTGGACGAGGTGAATAACTGACTTGGGGCGGGGCAGGGGCTCACCGTAGCATCCGCTGCTCCCTGGGGACAGTAACTGCAGAATGATTGGTGCTTTCACGTGGAGTCTCCAAGTCTCCAATACCACCGGAGAAAGTCGCCAGATTTGTTGCTAGTCGCTTTTTGAAAGAAAAAAAAGTCATTAGAGGGGTCAGAAAACTCGCTAAATATAGTGGCAAAGTTGCTAAGTTGACAACAGTGTGTTTATAGATCTTAGAAAGAACTGGCCAAATTGGTATTGGGAGGTCCAAATCGACCAAAAAATCCAAATCGACCAAAAAATACAAATCGATGCCCCTTTGCTTTTTACTTTCACTTCCACTTGTTGGTTAGGTTTAAAAACTACTTGGTTAAAGTAAGGGCAAGATCGTAGTGTGGGTCAACAGCCCCTTTACAATAGTGATGCTGCTCATTTACAAATAATGCTTAGAGAGTGACTGATCACTCTCACTTATGCCATAACCCAGTGCTTAACAGCACACATGCCAAAGCACACCAGCTTTGACAGAGCCGTACTTACTGAGGTCATGGAGATGAGAACAGGCTGGTTAGTTGTTTATTAGCAATATCATTACTTAGCAGAATTTAATTTCTGAATCCAGCTTCTTTATCTTGACCAGGTTGACAGTTACACATTTTTAACTATTGGTTAGGCACAGTAGGTCATATTTTCCTTTGTATGTTTTTACTTTTTTAACCAATATGTTTTTTTACTGACTCTGATGTTACAGGCATAAGTTTCTAGATCACAAAGATCGAGTAAAGAACATCTTAAATGAAGAGAGTAGCACACAGTGCTGTTATAGTTCAAACTGCAGTGGGCTTTAATAAAATGCCACTGGCTTTGGAGCTTTGACTGTAGGATGTAAGCTAGTTAGTTTGCAGTTCATGAGTATAATCCATTTCTTACACTTGCTCTCGTGTGTTTGGTTTCGGAAAGGCTTTAAACAGACCCCACCACACGATGTATGGCTTATCTCTCCTCCTACAGCCCCATGCACACTCTTTCAACATGTTGAGATCATGCTCGACAGTCCCCCATGCATAGTTATGGCTGCTAAACCATGAGTGGAAAAGTCAAAATGGATCCATGCGACCGCCACCTGTGGTTAACATTTGGTTAGGTTAAGATAGTTGAGGGTTTTCCAATTTGTAAGGATGAGAAACACTCATATTATTTTCCCTCATTCATTAGAAGGAAAAAACTTGGATCTGTCCTTTCTCTCCAATAACAGCCACTGACACCCCCCCACCCCCTCCACCTGCCAAAAAAAGTGGAGCTGCAAGCTGCACACACACACACACACACTGAAACACATGTTCCCGGCCTGGATGAGGGGATTTTTTCCACCCAGTGTAGACTTTGTACAGGAGTCGGATCTCCTGAGCCGCTTCCAAGATCTCTGCACGGTGAAGCGACGAGGGAATCGGAACTGGCTTCCTCCCCCCGGAGAGGAGGTGAGGAGTCGTACTGATACAGAGAGGAACAGGAGGTCAGTCATCACAGGAATCTGTGTGTGTATGTGTCCACTTTCCACTGGAAGTTGTCACTCAGAAGGGCCCAAACTTGAGGAGTTTGCCCTCTGCAACACCTCCCCTTCAGCATTTTTCATGCTGGGCTTATTTCCTGCCATTTGCTGTTGGCTGCTGCTGACCCAAAGTGGGGCGGGAGTATCCCAAGTATGTGAATGGGAACCAAAGTTTAGTGTTTTCTTTTTTGTGCCTTTTTCCAGCTTTATACTATGTGGGAAACCACGTTCCTTTTTTTGACCCAGCACTGAGTTTTTTCTTTGTTTCTCGTAACGAAATGCTCCCCGCCCGGTCTCATAGTCCCAGTCGTGTTAGACGTTTGTATGAAGAACACATTTCAATTCACTTGTGGACAATTCCCATTTCCTGAGCTCACAGCAGGTGTTATCCCTAAGCTGCTGAAGGCAAAGCACCTGCTGTGACATCACTGAATAGGGGTGTGCCCTTAGTCTTGGTAACTGCTGCACAACTTCATGAAAGTGCCATCTACTTATGCAGATTTTTATTGCCCAAATCACATAACAGTGGAGAATTTCATCCAAAAATTCTTTAATGAAAGCAACATTAGACCAGAAGCAATGACCACATTTTATATACATTAGAGTAGGAAATAACTTGTGTTTGCTTACTGCTCGTAGCTTTGTAGCTGACTACTTTTTTTTTGACATTTTTTGTTGCAGTCACTCGACAGGGGAATTGCTGACACTACTGTGGTGTCCATCCATCTATTATTGTAACTGCTTACGCAATTCAGGGGTGCAGGGGGTTGGAACCTCTACCCAATTGCCTATGACACCTTTATTTAATGCCCCAGACACAGAGACCTGAAAAACCAGCCACCGACTGTTTGGCAACCACCATTCACGAGGGAAAAGTGTTTATTCTGTGACCAGTTGGCAAATGGTTGCTGGAGGTTGTTGGCGGTCGCTGTGTGAAACTGGTTGCAAAGAGGTTGCTGCATCAAAAACTTCCTTGTGATTTCTTTCGTTGCTAGCAGGTTGCCTGTAGTTTGCATTGAAGATGCCCACTTTTCTGCAAACACTTAAATTACTAGCCAGGTGTTAGTGAAACTATTAACTATTAACAAGTTGTCTTTTGGGAAGTTTATTATAGTGTGCTTTATGACTTAATCTATGGGTGAAAAGACTTATAAAATAGTTAGGCAACATGACAGTAGATTAAAAAACTAATGTGCAACTATTTTGGTACTACAGTCATCTTTTTTTTTAGCCAAAACATGCAGCTTTTTAAATTTGAATTCTTTGACATATTTGATTGGGGTTTTGGACATAGTGGTTGGACAAAACAAGATGTTTAAAGATGGGGATGCACTCAGCCAGTACATGGATCAGATACCGAGACAGCCTGCCGATCCATGGGCTGGTATTACTTATGGTCACACAGCATGTTGGTGTCCTCTTGATTGGAATAATTTAACTTCAGCTGTCTTGAGGTGCAGGAAAAGAAACATCTGCATCTCTACATTACAGCAGTGCAGCTCAATGAGACCAGTAATAACACCAGTACATTTTGCTTTTTTTTTTTTAAATTGTATTTGTCTTGGCCTTGTTATTATTATATTCTTGTATGCATATTTGTTACATTTTATTAATTTAACACAGATATCTTGGTGCTGGTAAATACCTGAAGTCCCTATTTACAGACGCCTGCCTGGTATTAAATATATATTTTTTTGTTATTAAAGCTGTATTTATTTAACAGAAGGTACTGATACATTTGATGGTGCAGTTAATGTTAATCTTTGATTCAGTGTGCCCATAACACTGGAATTGTTTTGCTCTTCTATTTCACCCCAAATCCTCTTAATCAAAGAGCTGATGAGGAAATGATTAAGAGGCTTTACCTCCCCCGTCTTTCTCCTCCTCCTCTCCTCCCTCATTCCCACTGGTGGATGTCACCCTCATGACTTAGTATCCCTGCATGTTGTCGTCTTCTCTCTGTAATTCCCCTTCCCCTCCTTTCTCACATTTTTCTTTCTTTTTTTCATCTTCCAGCTCTCCTCTGTGACAGGAGATGAACATGATCCTAAAACTCGTTTTGCCCTATGGTCAGCGCTTGATTTTGGACTTCTCGACTTTCAGTATGGAGGTGTTTTGTAATCCCACAGTTTTTTAATCATATCTACAGGCCGTGGACTCTTTCCTTGAGTCAAAATATTCACTTTTCCTAATCCTCCCCCTCCACCTCTCTTCCTGCAGTTGATGATTCAGAGGGCAGCAGCAGCACTGAGAAACTTCCTGCCACCACTCCAACTTTTACTTTTTCAATAATCTTATTTTGTTTTTTGTTGAAATCAATATTTGGAGCTGCCAAATTGCCAGAGGCAAATGTAATTTGCACATTATCATAAACTAGGTGGAATTATTCATTCAAATACTGTATTACATAATAACATAGAAGACTATGGGAAAAGCAGACACGAGAGCTTCAAAGATAAAATAAATAAATAAACCTATGTGAATGATGTATTTAACAGATGCAGTTGTTGCAATTTACAAACAATAACTTGAACATTTCAGCATATGAATACTTTTGATGACCTGTTTATACAATTTGTCCCTTATCATCCAACTAAAACATAGAAAATGTCCATACCATAGACTGGCCAGATTTTATTTGGCTTGCGAGTCCATGCATGTGTTATTTTTGGCCCGCCCGACCAAGTAATGAATAAAACTGAGCATGCAATTCCTCTTTTTACCTCACGGAGGCAGTGTCGTGTAACATGTGCCAACTACTTCAAAACCTAAAAACGAAGAATAGCGAATGATCAACCAATCACAGCCCATGCTGTGTGATGCCATGTGCCTTGGGTAAGGGTCATAGTTGACACATAGTGTTGCCAACTTAGTGACTCTTCAGAATCACTAGCAACTTTTTTTTTTCCCCCAAAAAGTGACTAATAAGAAATTTTGAGACTTTTTCCGGTGACTTAGCAACTTTTGGAGACTCTTTGAGATAGCCTGGAAAGCTGAAATCCTCCACCGACACCCTGTTTTGTGTACATACAGCGCTCCCTATTGTACGTACAGAGTTCACTTCCCCGGACCTTGCAGCAAACACAGCTGCAACTTTTCCAGAGACACTTGTCACAAACGGAGCCCTGCACCACATGCTTCCTAGCTCTGAGGTCATGGTTGTCAGTACGGGCGTGCAAATGAAGCAAGTATGCAGCAGTTAGCGCTGGTGAGTTCAACGACTTTTTTGGGAACAAATATAACATCACAGCTCTATAAAGATAGTTGATGTGGCCAAAAAGGACTGGAGTGATTATAATGTAGATACAATAATGGTCATAAAGATACTTGCAAAACAGGTCATTTCTTTATTTTATTTATAAGTCCTTCATAAAAGTCTTTTTTTTTTCTGAAATCACTTTCTGACACACGCTGGCAGCTGGATAAGAACAAGTTTCCAGAGATGTGAACATTTGCAAAGAAAATGTTTAGCTTGTTTGGCTCCACATATTTGTGTGCGCAGATTGCCGCTTGAGATTCAGGCTAAGTGACATTTTATGCAGTTCTGCATCTGCTCTGGAGCCAGACCTGCCCTGTATACCTGTGTGCCCTTCACATTATAGCAGTAACTTACCCGTTGCTCTGTTATCAGAATTACATAGCAGTGTTTTACAGAGTCTGTATGTTATAAATTTCAGTTGGAAATTCAGAGCTTTTATGCTCTACATTTGGTTACTTCATGTTTGTTTGCTGCATGGAAATGAAAGTATTAAATAACAATATTTATATGCATCTTTTATTCTTTACAATAATATTATCAGGGACTGTTTGCCCTCGGGCACTTTCACATTGTCAAGTCTGGCACTCCTTGAAAAAAGTTTGGACGCCTCTGCCATAGACAGTATAAAAGCATCCACCTCTGAAAAGTGAAAGAAAAGCACAGTTGCCTTAAATCTGCACTCTATTTAAAGACCACTAGGGGGCATTTCCTGGTGTTGCAAAAAGACTTCTGGTTCTATAGAGGTCTATGGGAAAACGGCCCTTGGGTCTGACCTCTGTAAACACTTTTATGACAAGTTTATGGGCTCAGTCACTCATTTTGGGTCATGCTGAATAAAACGTTAAGTCTGTTTTATACATTTTGGTCATTTTAAGTCTCAGAAAGGTGGATTATTCAGGGTATGCTCATTGACTAACTTAGCCAATGACCGTTTGGTTTTGCTCATCACATTCAGTTTCAAAACCTAAAGATGGCGACACTTAAAAACTCTCAGGTTGGGGTTTCATTACAGGGCGACGTCACAGTGGTTTCATCCATCATTTGTATTGTTTATATGGTCTATACGCAACTCCTGGTATATATTTTTTCATTTCACAAGTTGCCATGGATCTGTTGTTGAATTTTGGCATCTATTCAGTATCACAGAATTGATTTTGCTACCATCACCAGCTTATAAATGTTCCAAATTTTAAATGAGACTTTAAGTGTTTCCATTACATCCCAATCAGTTTTACTAAAGTTGGTAAATAATGAGAAAACTCAATAGATTTAAACAAGATTTGAATTTTGTCTGACATTTTAATCAACAGACTGTGCTTCTCTGTGGTGTTTGACTAGTTTCATACTTGTTGATGGTGTCACAGACAAGTGTACTGAGCATGGTGTTCTGCAAGGAAGCCTTCTAGGTCCTCTTCTGTTTTCAGGATAATTCCTCATCAGGGTAACATTTTTATCCCAGCACTGTGGAACAATATGAAACAAAATCACCAGGAAACAAATTCTAGCAACTGTCTTTGATTTTTATCTTCAAGCAAGAACTCTCAAAGTGTCCGCTGCCTCTCTTTTAGATGCTCCTCAGGTTTGATACAAAGAATCTGGGGAAGTGTTTCTGTGTTTATGGCCTTAAATTTCCAATAACACAGCTAGGGCCAAGTTTGATGTTGCAAATATGGCAACAATTAATTTTAGTCTAACGTAAGAACCAGATTTCCCTTTGATTTTAAATGTAAAGTTAGACAATCAATTTGTCTCAACTTTTGTGTGATTTTTGTGTTGTCAAACTAAGCAGGAACTCATACTGAATGATTTGACCGATTTTTATGATCTCTCTGAAAGCATGAGTGTGTGTGTGTAGTCAGTTTCTTGTGAGTCTTTGTGTGAATGCACATTCTCAGTTTTCATTTTTGAGTGAGAATCATTAGGATTATATGGAGGTGGAGCACAAGCCCCCTTAGTGGTTTTTGTGGTAAAAGTGACTGTTAATTAGCCACTGTGTGTGTGTGTGTGTGTGTGTGTGTGTGCGTGTGTGTGTGTGTGTGTGAGAGAGAGAGAGAGTGAGTGAGTGAGTGAAAGTGCTGTTGTTCCCCCAGTTCATGTAAGCAAGCTGTGGTTTCAGGTAAATGGAGTCAGAGAAGAAAACCTACTAACAACTTCCTGAGCCTGGCCCTTTCCCTTTTTCTCTCTCACTCACTCTCTCTCTCGCTCTCTCTCTCTCTCTCTCTCATACATGCACACACACACACACACACACACACACACACACACACACACACACACACACACAGTCATGTTTCCATAACTTCACAGGACATTGCACTGTCTTACAATAATTTACAGAGATGTACCCGAACCTTAAACCTTCTTCAGCATAAACTTGTGATGACTTTCTTCATAGTGTGACTGTAAGCAGATTTATGTCCCCACAACAACAGCAATACAAGCACACACACGCTTATTGTTAAATGAAGGAACTTATAATGTTACCAACAAAACAAACAAATGGATAGCTAAAAGGGATAAAACTTTTACATTTTGCCCCCTCTGCTAGTGCTTGTGTGTGTGTATGTGTGTGCGTGTGTGTGTGTGTGTGTATGTGTGTATTTTTGCAGTCTTTTGTACTCGTGCCTCATGCTGTGAACTACATGTAGTGTGTCTTTCTCTAATATCAGCAGCAATTTGTCAATGTGTAAACACACACACACACACGCGCGCGCACACACACATGCACACACACACGCACACAGGCACAGGTGTGAACAGTTTGAACAGGGATTTGAAAGATGGATAATAATCAGAGGCAAAGTAGGGAAAAAAAGATTAAATGGGTTGAGGAAAAGGAACAAAGGGAAAAGGAAAAGAAAGGAGGAAGGAAGTGCAGGAGGGATGAGGAGGATAAAGAGGAGAAAAAAGTATGAGTTAGGTCATTTTTCCTCATTTGGTATTTAATTTGTCACCTTTTTTTTTTTTTAAAGGAAAAGCCTTTGAAACTATGCCATGGAGTTAAGCACGTAATATTTTAAAAACAAATATGTGTCAGCTACTCAGAACACTGAGTAATGTTTGAGTCTGATTTTGTTGTAAACAGCCTGGAGCTCATTTGAGTTGGCCCTGATATTAGTGTATAACTGTTTTGCATGTGTTTTCAGCTTCATATTTGCCAGGCCTTGTAGCACCCTGTAGTGGAGAATAAGTGCTTAAATTCTTTACTTATACTGTGGGGTGGGCCCCACTGATGGGACACGGAGCTTCTGCGGACAACCATGTGAAAAATATGAAGTAAAACTAAGGTGAATGAATGGTTTGTAAGGGAAAATATGTAACACTTTTGGCTCCTTTATTGATAATAACTGATAAAAAACAATGTGAAGTATGGGGTCCTTTTTTGGCTTTTTAAGAATGTTGCGCAAGAAAAGCTTTGAGAAACAATGACATAAAGTTACCAAAAAATTTGCAGCAGGCACTTTATTTTTCCAGAATAAAAGCCTAAAAACCCACTGTGCAGTACCTGCCCAGCACGTAGAGCCCGGCTGGTGGACTGTGTAGCAACTAGAGTTACAGTACAGTACATATTTCTTGGTAGAGAGCTAAGAGACTAACACACGACTTCTCATGGATCAACACGTTACTCAGTGACTGCTGGATGTGCATATAAGCAGCTAATTGTTAACAAGTCAATGGTGTCAACACTGGTCGCACAATTAGTTTCTTTTGCCCCCAAGTGGCTGAAAAATATTCCATCAAGCTGAGAATTGAGGGAGGAACTCATGGATGACTTCAAAATCAGCTATTTTTATATTGTTCTATCTAGTTTCCAAATATAGTTAATGAAATCGCATAGTTTTCAGCACCAGTTGATCTGACACCAACTGCTCAAAATGGCTTAACTGTCATTTAGCCTTTGCTCACTTTATGAAGAAGGAAGTCAATACAGAAAAAAGGTTCATAATATCCTCCAATCCAGCTGCCAAGACTTGTTAAATTGTATTTTATGTTGGATGAAATTGAATGCCCAAGGAAGCAGATAATGTGATTAATAAATGAAAAGTCATGAAGAAAATTGCCCCTACCAGTGATGGAGTCAGCTGATATATTTATCTAATTAACCAGTTCTATCTAGTTTACCATTATATATTGTTAGTTCTGACACCATTAGCCATTTCTGGGTCCAGCGGTCCACCATTTCCCCAAAATGACTAAAAACTGTCCAGATTCTTTCAGCTGAAGTAAAATAATCAATGTGGCTTTTCTCCTCGGTTTTACAATAAAGTTCAATGTACAGGCATTCATGTTAAAGATTTACAAGGTTTAGGGTAGTTAGAACTTAGCTGGAAGTTAGCTGGCTAGATTTCTAAAGATGATATAACATTTTCTGCCTGTATTTCTAAAAAACGTAAACATACAGCTCTGCTATCACTTTGGATGTAAGCAAGGACGCATAACTAAATAGCAGCGATGTTTGGAGGATTAGGTGAAGTTGGGTAGTTGACATACAATGATGTGCTACCTGGTGGCTAGCTACGGACCTCTGGTTAGGCTAATATAAACACAATAGCACAGGAAAGATTAAATTGTTCCCAATAAAGAATAAAAAAGCTGGAGAATTCCATATTTTGAAGCTCTAATATTAGTATTGTGTCTTTTTTTTTTTTTTTTTATATTTGGACCAACAGGTGGAAGTCCTAAGGTGTGTTAAGTAACAGACTAATAAATACTAGAATTACACTCATGAGAAATTAAGCATGAACTTCTTGAATGGGTTTAGTAGAGTTCACCACACAGCAGGGTATCTTACAGGGGCGATGCTTGCAGTTCAAAAGGTACTAATAACACAGACAAAGTGCTGAAGTCCAGATCATCGACTCAAATTACCAGAGGTGAGGCCTAGCAGACAGTTTCGAGCTAGAGCGTTAAGCTTTTTATATCCACTTTATTCTGACATTGTAACAAGGGGGTCTGTGGGGATGCACTGGCTTTGGAGACACCCTCAAAAGGCCAGTAGAGGAACTGCAGTTTTTGGCACTTTGGTATTGGCTTAATTGCTGCCCCGGAGGTTGCTGCTTAGCCAAATGTAGCATCTGACAAATACTGGATTTTTAAGATTTAGCATCAATACATATATCTTAGATATAAAACAATTATATAATATCAGTTTTGTAAATATAAATGCAAAATTGGGTGAGGAGTGCTGCCATTCGGGAGGGGCTCAAAGTAGAGCTGCTGCTCCTCCACACTGAGAGGAGCCAGTTGAGGTGGTTTGGGCATCTGACTAGGATGCCTCCTGGGTGCCTCTTGGGAGAGGTGTTCCTGGCATGTCCTACTGGGAGGAGGCCCCGGGGCAGACCCAGGACACACTGGAGAGATTATATCTCTCAGCTGGCCTGGGAACACCTTGGGTCTCCCCGGATGAGCTGGTGGAGGTGGCTGGGGAGAGGGAGGTCTGGGCTTCTCTGCTTAGGCTGCTGGCCCCACGACCTGGGATAAGCGGAAGAAAATGGGTGGATGGATGGATATATGCAAAATAAAAATGTAAATCTACCATGCCTTTTGTGTAGTTCAGTATCCTGGGGAATAAATTTATCATCACAAGTATCCAAAAAGCTGAACAGTATATTTCAATTAAGAACTGTAACCATTGACAGTAAGAGTTTCTAACATTCTGTGTATATGTGGCTATTTCTTGTTAATTTAGCCAAGTATCAGACAAGGCTCACTAAGAACTTCATCTAAGCCAATATCAGATTACATAAAGTTCCCACACTCCGTCTGATAAATGGAGCTGTATTCATCTACTGCTTTGTGTGGCTTCTGACCCAATACTAAAAGTCTAGTTCCCCTAAGATAGTATTTTATTGTCCAGAAGTTTTCATTGCTTTCATGATTCCGTTTACAGTTTATTCTCCTGTGATAATTTCCCTGCAGAAAAAAATATCACTGGAGAAGGACTGTCCCAGTGATCACCAAATTTCTCCACACTACGAGAAGTAACAAACGCCACTGGAGTGCAGGAGATTGGGTAACAGCGGTGATATAATGCAGGAAGAGGCCCTGTGACGAAATCCTGTACATGTGCAGAACAGCACTCATTGCTCTGAGTCCAGCAAGATTTTCCACATTTCCTATTTTGAATCTGTCTTTTCTCTTCTTCTGTGTTTTCCTTTGTAGTGCTAACGACAGTGTTTACTCTGTCTCCTGCGGGGCAGATTCCTATCTGGCAGTGTGTGTTGAGAAAGTGTGTCTCAGTAGAGGCATTTTGTTCAAAGATCCAGATCCAGGCTGCATGATGGCAGGAGTATGTAAACGCAACAAGTGGAACTGCACAAAATTAATAAAAGGTATATGCAGGTGAAGGGAGGTCTTTGCAACATTGCATGATGATACATCAAGACTGTAGGCTGAAGAAGGCATTAGGGTTGGGTTAAAAAGTTAAAAAGTTTCAGCTGACTGATGTGAGTCCAGCAGCTGGTCATTGCCAAGGTCGTTTCAGAGGTTTGTGGGGTGGGGGGTCGGATACATTCATTTCAGTAAATTCAATCAGGGTGGAACTCATGGATGACTTCATAATCACCATTTTGGATTATTCTAGTTCCCAAATATACACTGCTCAAAAAAATAAAGGGAACACTAAAATAACACATCCTAGATCTGAATGAATGAAATATTCTCATTGAATACTTTGTTCTGTACAAAGTTGAATGTGGTGACAACAAAATCACACAAAAATCATCAATGAAATCAAATTTATTAACCAATGGAAGCCTGGATTTGGAGTCACACACAAAATTAAGGTGGAAAAACACACTACAGGCTGATCCAACTTTGATGTAATGTCCTTAAAACAAGTCAAAATGAGGCTCAGTATTGTGTGTGGCCTCCACGTGCCTGTATGACCTCCCTACAACGCCTGGGCATGCTCCTGATGAGGTGGCAGATGGTCTCCTGAGGGATCTCTTTCCAGACCTGGACTAAAGCATCTGCCTTCATCTTCAGAAACTGCTGACACACTCCAGCCACATGAGGTCTAGCATTGTCCTGCATTAGGAGGAACCCAGGGCCAACCGCACCAGCATATGGTCTCACAAGGGGTCTGAGGATCTCATCTCGGTACCTAATGGCAGTCATGCTACCTCTGGCAAGCACATGGAGGGCTGTGCGGCCCTCCAAAGAAATGCCACCCCACACCATTACTGACCTCACTGTCAAACCGGTCATGCTGAAGGATGTTGCAGACAGCAGATCGCTCTCCACGGCGTCTCCAGACTCTGTCACGTCTGTCACATGTGCTCAGTGTGAACCTGCTTTCATCTGTGAAGAGCACAGAGCGCCAGTGGCGAATTTGCCAATCCTGGTGTTCTCTGGCAAATGCCAAGCGTCCTGCACGTTGTTGGGCTGTGAGCACAACCCCCATCTGTGGACGTCAGGCCCTCATACCATCCTCATGGTGTCAGTTTCTAACCGTTTGTGCAGACACATGCACATTTGTGGCCTGCTGGAGGTCATTTTGCAGGGCTCTGGCAGTGCTCCTCCTGTTCCTCCTTGCACAAAGGCGGAGGTAGCGGTCCTGCTGCTGGGTTGTTGCCCTCCTATGGCCTCCTCCACGTCTCCTGGTGTACTGGCCTGTCTCCTGGTAGCGCCTCCAGCCTCTGGACACTACGCTGACAGACACAGCAAACCTTCTTGGCACAGCTCGCATTGATGTGCCATCCTGGATGAGCTGCACTACCTGAGCCACTTGTGTGGGTTGTAGAGTCCGTCTCATGCTACCACGAGTGTGAAAGCACCACCAACATTCAGAAGTGACCAAAACATCAGCCAGAAAGCATAGGTACTGAGAAGTGGTCCGTGGTCCCCACCTGCAGAACCACTCCTTTATTGAGTGTGTCTTGCTAATTGCCAATAATTTCCACCTGTTGTCTAATTCCATTTGCACAACAGCATGTGAAATTGATTGTCAATCAGTGTTGCTTCCTAAGTGGACAGTTTGATTTTACCGAAGTTTGATTTACTTGGAGTTATATTGTGTTGTTTAATTGTTTCCTTTATTTTTTTGAGCAGTGTAGTTTATGACATTGCATAGTTTTCAGCACTAATTGATCAGACACCAAACGCTCAAACCGGTTTACCTGTCATTTAGCCTCTGCTCACTTTATAAAGAAGGAAATCACTACAGAAAAAAGTTTCATAATATGGCTCCAATCAAACTGCCTGTACCTGTTAAATTGCATTTTATTTTGTACGAAGTTGAATGCTTAAGGAAGCAGACAGTGGGATTAACAAATGAAGAGTCATCAAGAAAATTCCCCCCTACCAGTGAGTGAGTCAGCTGATATATTTATCTAATTAGCCAATCCTAGTAGGCTTAGCTTCCATTAGCACTACAGGGCTAAATGACCAATACCCAAATGCTCTTCTTTGAGACGTTGCTAAGAGAATTTGCCAGTAGAAAGCCAAAGTTCTACTCTGCTTCTCTTTCTGGAGTAGTCTTGCCACTTATCAGCCATCTTGGCGTAGGGTGGGTTGGGGTGCACATACAATTTCTGCAACAACCATCCATACATTTCTGCAACAACTTAATTGACTAGATATTGTTATAAAAATAATGATTTGCTTCTTTGAGGTAGAGCAGATACAGTTGGGGAACTGTTTGATCCCTTATTGAATTTGTAAGTTTGCTCACTTAAGAAAAAATGAACATTCTCATATTTTTATGGTAGTTTCATTTTAATGGAGAGACAAAATATTAACCAAAAATCCAGAAAAAACACATTACACAGCTGTAACGTCCTGGGTCTCAGGCCCCGTGTTTTTGAGTTTATGGACTTTTTGAGGTTCTGTTCTGTCATTCTGTTATCCCTGGCTTTGTCTTTTGGTTCTTTTAGGTATTATTTATCACGTGGTAAGTTAGTTCCTCTAATGCGTATTCATGTGCATGCCTCACCGTGTTAAGTTTGCATTTGTTTCCCTGATTGCTCACTTCCTGTTTTATTTTGCCAGTCTCCTGTTCTGTGTGTATGTTGTCCAGTTTTACTTCCTCTTGTGTGTTTCCCTGTAATTAGTTTCAGCTGCCCTTCCACTTTTTACTAGTTCCATCATTACGTTGTGTATTTATTTTCCAGTTTTCCTTCTGCCCCTTGTCGCGTGCTCCCTCATGGCTGTGTTTTACCATCTGTTACTGCCACCATGTTTGTCCTTTGCGAGAGTGTTAAGTTCATCTCACCTTCTGAGTCCTGCATTGTGGCTTCATTGCCTACATCCCACACAGCCATACATGACAATAACAGTTATTATATGGACTCAATGACTGCAAGGTGTCCAGATCCTGTGGCTGCATAACAAGCCCAAATCATCAGCCCTCCTCAGCCGTGCTGACAGTTGGTGTGAGTTGTGTGTGCTGATATGCTGTGTTTGATTTTCACCAAACCTGGTACCGTGGATTATAACCAAACATCTCCACTTTGTTCTCATCTGTCTCTGCAAAACAAAGCCATGTTTTTTACAAAGAGCAGAGGTTTTCTCCTGCCAGCCTTTTCAAACAAGCCATACTTGTTCAATCTTTTTCTAATTATGCTTTCATGAACTTTAATATTTAACATGCCAACTGAGATGAGCCTGAGATGTAGTCCTTGGGTTGCTTTTAGTTTCTCTGAGCATTGCATGTTCTGACCTCAGGGTAAAAATCGCTGGAATGTCCACACCTGGGAAGTTGTGTCATTGGGTTAACACACACCTGAATGCTTGAGACCAGCAAACTGACAAAACATCTTCTTTTATAGAGGGGCTCACACTTCCTGAAGAATGTTTAGTGTATTTGATTAGCAGCTTCTGGCTGCTACCTAACTTCTTAATTCCTGGGCGTTCTGTGAAGTGACTATGCATCCACCATACAGGCCATGTTGAAAATCTCACAAATTTATGTTCAGGATTCTTTAAAGTGTGCCCCACATCTATGATTTAGTAACTGTGTATTTCTTGCACTATTCTTAAGAGTAACTTTGTTAAAGCAGCAAGAAGGAACCAAACAAGAAAACCTTAAGCCAGACTGGCCGACAGTCATGTGAAACTCACCAGAAAGCTCTGTAAACTAAGGAGAATCTCTAGATTTATCAGTTAGTGGAATATTTTTCATATTGGAAAACTTTTATATAGATTTCTTTTTTAATTCTCCCTTAAATAAACACTTTATTTTAAAGGACAAATTATTTTATAATGTGGAACAAATCGGTTTAGATAGTTGGGCTTTTATAATATATAAAATGATCATGTTGTGGAAGCTATCCAGGCATGACACCATAGATTAAATAATTGTATTCACTGAAACTTGAACATGCATGACACAGGCATGCGTGCGTTTGCAGTATGAGGTGCTTTTTTTTTTTATCAGTGCGTTTCTCTGCAGAGCTCGTCTCTCTATCAGGGACAAAGAGCTGGCTGTCAACACCAACACGTGTAAAGTCGTCCAAGGCATGCTGTAATGGTGAACACAATCACTTCCAGATGACGGACTGAGAAGAGTGTCTGTGTGTGTGTTTGTGGGAACACACACAGGAAAGGAAGAGAAGTCAAATGGATTTGATTTTAATAAGAGAAATGTTTCCTATATTTGGCCAGTCTTCATTGAATATAAATGTAATGGACAAATACAAACAGACAAGGCAGTGTGGTTCAGTGGTACTGCAAACCTCAGCCTCCACAAAGTCCTGTAAGAGAACAAAAACTGAACATTATAACCTTCATAAAGGGAGAACCTTTACAGAAAACCTGAACAATTCACTGTAGGGTTTAGACCGTGGATTTAAAAGTTTTTGTGGCACACTAAAGAAGTCGTCAAAGTTTCAAGGTACCCTTGCATTCATATCTGTGCAAATATGTCCTTAATTTTGCTTTTAAGCCTAGAACACTAACGTGATTTTTTGTAACACTATCAGTCTCACTCTTACATAGGTGAAAGTCACTGGGTGTTAGTGTTCTACAACTGTGCGCGATGAACTTGTGATCTTGTTGCCTCTGAACTGGTTGCTTTGAAGACGGTGACTGGCTATCTGATCACCTGCAGTCAGTTGCTCTCTTCAAGGCAACTTTGGTGCTACAAGGAGGCAATAAGATGCAGTCAGTCTGCTGTCAATGTGTGATTGAATGCGTTTAAGTTGGCAATTACATGCAATTTGTTTGTGATAATACAGTGATTATTAGTGATTGTTATTGTCTACAAACACACAAAGTCACATTAAACGGAAATTCACATTAACATACCTTCAGAGCCAAGCCAGAACCTCAGATTTAAAACTAGTAACAGACTCTGTGAACCTAACATAGTTGCTGCAGGACAGCAATTTAAGTGCAAAATCATATATAACCTTGCTTTTTAATAGGAATTTAATCAGCAGAATACAACCAGTTGGCAACCAGTTGAGTCAAGTCCCCTATTGCCAAGAGACATGTCGCTGACAGGCTCAGATTGATTGCAGTGTGTTGCCAGTCTGTCTGTCTTATAAATTACATGGCAGTTATTTGCAAACCTATGCCAATCTGTTTGAGAGTGATTGCAGTCAGTCTGAGTTGAACTACAATTGCTTGGAGACAGGTTGCCTCCCACCAGGCAACCTGTGCCATTGTGGTAACTACTTGTAAAATAGTAGGTCTTGGATACTAAATACCAAAATCCAAGGGGAAACATAAACTATAATGACATACTCAGAAATCAAAGGGGAAAGCACACATAGCAGGTGGGGAACACAGACAGTGATGCAACAAAGTACTAAACAACACTGAGACCTTAAATACACACACTAGATAATCAGGGCAAGTGGAAACAACAGGTGAAATAAATGAAACTAATAATACAGAGGAAGCAAAACTAAACACAAAGCACAGGGAACACAGGAATGTCAAAATAAAACAGGAAGTGACCAAACAAGATACAAATGCAGACTTGACACCACACGTGGCATAACATATTACCGGGGAAACAGACACAAGAGACACCACAACACAAGGAAGGGACACTAAGGGGAAACAGGGAGAACTAAACTCTAAGGCTATGGGAAGGGAAACCTAAATACCACACAAGGAAACAACAGGAAGGGAAATGAAATACAAAAGGGCCAAGACACAGGGACAAAACAGACGCAGGAACACAAACACGGGGGAAGACAAGAACGAAGGGAAACCAGAATAAAGTACAAATGACTTTGACCAAAACAGAACAAAAAAACAACAACAAACTGAGTCTAAACTGTAAGAAAAACTAAGAAACACAACCAAAAATACAACAAAAACAGAACTGCACAAATGGAACTCAAAACACTGGGCCACCAGTCTAGGACAATTACAGACCAGCACAAAAAGTAGTAGGAAAGTAGGGATACACTTATTTGATTTGATTCACTTTTTACCTTCATTATTATAAAAGCCATGTGTCCATTATTCTAGCTGTTACAGTTACAAAGCAAAATCTGAACCATGGAATGGATTTTGTTATTTCTGTGAAATGGAAATGAACTGCATTTAATTTGAAATGATAAATGTTTAGAGGCCGATTTTAATGTATACATCATTTCAATGACGGTCCAAGTTGCCCCAGTATATTCGCTTGAAAAATAAACAAACAAAAACAAAAAAATCACTGTTTAATACACTTTTTAATCTTCACAAAAATGTACTATAATCGAACAGAAAATATGCAGTAATAGAGCAGTGTAATCAACGTCAACGATGACATCAGCATTTTTATGGTCGCCATGAACAAATTTGTTTAAAGAGTTGCCAGATCGACATGGGCACATAGATGTGAGGGTGGAGGATCTTACTTCCCCTCATACCCCTGGGCCTGATTATGACATGTTTTAACATAACAGTGCAGTAATAAAGTGGGTAATCAGTGGTTGTTGGCTGGAATTATATAAATATATAGACATGTCAACAATAAGCCAGCAAAACAGAACAGAATGGCTTATAGAATATTCTACAATACAGCAAATAAAACTATAAGTAATAATAAATAATAAATAATAGATAATAAATAATAAATAATAGAAATATGTCGTTTTACTAAAATACATTTATAGGTTGTCAAAGTGGCAACTTTTTCTTTTTTCCATATCCCTTAGATTGTATAGCCTGATTAAAATCAGTATAAACTTTGGATGTTCACTTACTTGGATGTACATTTGTAAACAATCAATAAACAGAAATATGGTGACATTGAACACTACGCATGAATTTCTAGGCCTTGGTGTAATATGACATCAAATCTTGGTAGGCCCAATGAAAGCTGGTAAGTTTTTATAGTTCTTGGTAGTGGAGAAGCATATGATTGGCTATATCTTGGTAATGATAAGCAAAGCTGCTGGCTCTCATGTGATGCGTTTGCTCAACCATCAAGTGACAGGGAGCACCGTGGAGCCGCCCTCTCAACATTCATTTGTTCATCTAACAGCAGACCTCTGCCTGCTCCTTTTCCCTCAGCAGCGACATCCTCTGGCAGAGTCAGAAGCTTTCATAAATAAAGGTCTTTTAAAAACTTTGGGAGTTTAGTTTTGGGTTGTCTGATTAAAAAGTCGGGGAGCAGAGAGGAGATGAAGCCTGGCTGCTTTCAGCGCTGTCAGGGGCGTATTTATTGGCAAGGCGTTGTGGAGAGGATGCTGAGCTTTAGACAGGATAAAGCAGCAGAACACACAGTTCCGACTCTGAACACATGGACCCGGACACCCTGACGAGTGTGTGTGTGTGTGTGTGTGTGTCCATACCTCCTGCTACCAGCCCCACTGCCTGGCAGCAATGATGCTCTGCAGTTTGGACATGGTGTGAATAAACAGTGTGTGTGTGTGTGTGTTTGTAAACATCACACAGACCTGTTATTTCCTCTGTTAACACCTCATTTTTTTCTGGCCTCCACATTTGTGTTTGGTGTCATTCTCAGCCTGCTTTGCTTTGTTTTTCAGTATGATGTTGCAAATGGATTTGAGAAGGGGTGCTATTACAGCTGCTTAAAACGTAATCAGCCCATTATATTGGCATCATCAGTCCCGTGCATATCACCAGTAGGTGGTCTCCTCCACCTACAAGCAGGCAATACTTAACTCACTCAGGACTGGGCAGTCTGACATGACTTAACTGTAACGTGAGTTTGAGACCTGTCTTTTGGACTTAACCTTTGATTAGACTTACTTTTACTGATTACTTTCTTTTTTAACACACTGGTAAGACACCAAGTATTGGTCAAGATTAGGCAAAAAAAAAAAAAAGCTAACTATAACATTTACCACAAGGCATCCATGTTGATTTTTGGTAAATGGACTGGTACTTGTATAGCATTTCTCTACTCTAATTGAGCACTTTATTATTGCAAGGCTCATTCGCCCATTCTATGCCTAAGTGACTTTAACCTAACATTCATACCCTCACGCTCCAGTGGATGAATACTTCAACATGCAGTCTAGAGTAGCTGGGGAACCACAGCCACCCACACCAGAGTTATATGGGAAAGTAGCATGCTAAGTATCAGCTAATGCAAGCAAGCTTAGTTAGCAAGCTGTCTCCATAAACTGGACTGGTGCAACTTACAGGCACGCGTTCCAAGAATACAGGAATTTCACTCACCCAAACGAAAGCACAAACTCATGAGCTGGTCTTTGTCACACAGCAAATCATATTACTTGTCAGATAATTTGATTAAAAATGCTCCAATAGGCAGAAAAAGATGAAGAGGCCTAGTTCAGATTGCAGAGTGAACAGCTTCCAACCTTCTTGAATATAATCTTTTTCAGTATCATGTTGCTGTATAATAGAATAGAATAGAATGCCTTTATTTGCCATTATACAGAATGCACAATGAGATTTTAGGGCCACTCCTGTTCAGTGCGGTGTAGTAGAAAGGAACTACTCAGCCCATAAATATATATATTTATATATATTTTGTAGTGTATTTTGTGTGTAGTGTGTGTGTGTGTGTGTGTGTGTGTGTGCAGAATAAGCTAGTTATTTACGTGGCACAATGCTTCCTTCTTGACTGTGATCACTGCTCTTGCAGTTTCTGAAGTTTCGCCCTCATGGAGTGATCTGTTATTTACAAGTTCAAATATTTCCATGGTAACAGCAACCTCCACCAATTAGTAACGCCTCTGTTACAGTTTAGGATTGTGGGTACTTTTCCCCCGTGACATCGTGAGATTGAACAGACTTGTGGCTTCTTCAGAAGCAAACACTATTGTTTCACAGTGTTGTAGTTTTTAATGAGTCTACTTTGGTTGGTTACAACATTAAGGCTCATAATCCCTATGGAGAATATGAACTGGATTCTTACTTCTGTAGTCTCAGTTCAGTTCAGTTTTATTTATATAGCCCTGAATCAAAACAAACAGTTGCCTCAAGGCCTCACTGTTGAGCTCTTTAGGGATTAACTATCTTTTGGTGTCAACCTCAGGTGGCCATTAGAGGAAATGTAGTTTTGGGCACGTCCACTTTGGCTTCACTTTTTTGGCTCCAAGGGTTTCTGCTTGGACACTTACTGTTTTCCCTAAAAGATCTCCTACATGATCTGTGTTGCTCTCTATTTATCACTGATTATAAAGGATGATTACAGACTGAGCCTAGAGGAAGGCGCCTACTGGTGATATAAATGGGACTGACAACAATGGGACCATTCAATGTGAAATCAGGTGGTTATTTGGTGTCTTTACTTCATGTCATGCTAACGTTGTGTACAGTCAACCTGGAAGCTTTGATAAAAGCAAGTCACTTATATATTATATAATATTCCGCAACCAGTTGGCAAATGATTGCTGGCTTTTGCCATGTGATATTGATTGCAAAGAGGGTGCAGCACCAAAAACCTCTTTGTGATTGCTTTGATGACTAGCATATTGCCATGGCTTCCTGTAGTTTGCATGGAAGATGCCGACTTGTCTTAAAACACTTGCAAACAACTCCAATCAAACGTGAAAAAGTGTGGCGCAAACTGTAAACGGACTCGAAACGTTTGCCTTCAAAGTAAAAGTTGTGCCTTACCACTGCAACCAACACATTTCCAAAGGTGCAAAGTTACTGGTTTGCATCACACTAGTTGCAGTTTTACTACAGCTTGCGAGTGTTTGCAGACAAGTTGGCATCCACCGTGCAAACTACAGGGGATGTGGCAGATTGTTAGCAACTGCCGGCAATCGCCGGCAACGGCTGCGGGGGTGTATGCGCGAACAGTTTCATCTTCACAAAGATATTTTAACATTTGAAATCTTAAGTTCAAAGTTTCCACAAGAGGTTAAAATAAAACTGGATCCCCTTTTAAGCTCTAATTTAGTTATCAGTGTCTCCTGTTTGCTCTGATTCTCTTCAAGCTTTTCCTGCTTGTCAGTGGTTAATGGAAAATTAGCTGGTGCAAGAAATGTCCTACATCTTTGTCCAATAAAACATCAGAAACATTTGTATTTCCTGCAACATCTGGATCTTTTTTTAGAGGTCCAAAGGAAAACCAAAGGACAGCAATCAAACACACACTTTATAATATAAAGTGATTATATTAAACATTGAAGTGAAATGTGCATGCGAGTCGACATCCGTTCTTTTTGCTCCATGTGTCCTCTGAGTGTCTGTCAGGGGCTTTTTGCATCATTTTTCCAAACTCCCTTTGTGTATTTGTACGTTAACAGCTTTTGGTCTGTGTTTGTCCTTCATGAGCTCCGTTTGGCATCTAGTAAGTGATCTTTGGTCTTCAGTGCGGCTTATGTTTCAGTTTTCCTGCCTGTGTGTCTGTGTGCTGCTGCATGCCCTCCATCTGCCCTCTGTGGTCATTAGTGCCCTGTGTGAAACAGGCACACTGCCCTGTCGCCACTCTCGCACAGCTTATTTACTTTGACAGTCCAGCCTGTGTGGATCTGATTGCAGTGCGAACATTTCGTTTGCATATCATCTAAATTTGTGGCTGTTTTTCAGGTTATGGTGCAGCTTAGCCTTTCACCCACCCTTCTTTACTGCAGAAGTAGTAAAAGGTATTGCTTTTTTAATGTTGCCAGTTAGCCAGACTCTATTTTCAACTCCAAAAAACAGACAAAGAAGACCAGTATTGTAAAACTGCACGCAAACCCAACAACATGGAGATTATGATAAATGCACTTTTATCGCAAGCTTTCTTAAATTAAATGCACTTTGCAGTGTTTTTCTAATGCCAGGGCTCACATTTTTGCATGGATTCAAACCTTTCATGTGTGATATCCAAACCTCTCTAAACACAGTGCGTCCACATAGATTGTTGCTGTATGTATTACCTTTGAACTACAGCTGCACTGAACTTTTGACATGCGGCAAAAATTTGTTTATTTAGAAATACGCAAGATGTGACGAGTTATAAAGAAAAATAATTTCAGTTGTTTTGATAGAGAGCTTCTCTGTCCCACGGGCCGTGAGAGTGTGTAACAGTGTCGGGTGTGTCTCATTCAGCACTGGGATTTATTTTATTTTTGAACAAGCTTTTGGGGCCTCATGGGGTTCTATTCAAAATAGAGAACTGACTTTATCTCAGCATTTTTTTTCCATCCTCATTTAAATGCCTTTTTTATTTTAGAATTGGTTCCTAATTTAATAATTTTTGGCCAACATTTCTGTAGAATTACAATCAAGTTCGATGATCGTGAAAACCGACAGCCTGTCCAGATTTCAGAGTCCGCTGTTCCTTTTCAAGAAAAGTTGGTGAGGTTTCAAAGTTTAAAACGTTATCAGGAAGTGAGCGTATCTGAAATTTAAGAGTGTGTGTGTGTGTTTGTTTCTGAGATTTAATTTTCTTGCATTCCTGGATCTTTAAGTAGTGAGAAAAGAGCCGGAACTATGAAAATAAGCCCCACGTCGATCCAGCCTGGAATTGAACTGATAAATCTTTCTGTCAAAGGAAGTGAGTTGGATCGGTACTTAAAGCACGTTTCCACTTAAGTTGAGCACTCAAAGTGCTTTCTGCTACAAATCTAAATCACCCAATCACATGGCACATTTATCTGTGCGTGTTTTCTAACACACACTCTTGCTCAAAGGTACTTCAACCTGTAGATGGGCAGAACCAAGAGACGGATCCACTGACCCTCCAACAGGTAGACGACCCACTCTACCACCGAGCCGTAGCTGCCTAATCTCATTGATGTAACTTCTCCGTTTTAACAGGACTGTCCTCCAGAAAATGCCCCATTGTTTGTCACAAGCTGTTATTATGACCTTCAGTCACAACTTCTATCAGCTGCGCTAATAACTGTAGTTCAGTATTGGGGGCTGACATTGTTATATAATGTTATAAAGGGTGCATTTTACCTGAAACCACAAACTTTTCCTAACACAAATCAAGTAGTTTCAGTGCCTGGATCGAACAAAACGGCGAGTGAAAATGAAACTTTAAAATGCTTCTCGGTGTTCTTTTTTTTTCAGTGGAAGTGGAAAGACACCTGTTGTAGTTGTATGTTATCGATTTTAACAAGCAGACATTTCATCCGCTCTGGAAATTGCAAATCAAATGAAACCAGAGTTTCTGACAGCGTACTACAAGCACAGCCTAAGTTACGTCCCTGCTCAGCCCGTTTTCAACTCTGGGATATCATTTAGTGCCGCTTTGTCCAGACTGCTGGTGTGGCTCACTTCCAGAAATAAAAATCAACAAAAGAACTTGAAAACTAGTGGAAAATTCAGTGAGTTGGAATGATTTTAAAGTGCTTAGCCCTCCTGTCCCTGCACTTGGAGATGAAGCTCCCGCCAATAATACAGAAGCTGCGCTGAAGAACAAGATTTAACATCAAAGTAACGGAGTTAATAAAATATAAAACAGCAAATAGGTTTAATTTTACTAAATGTAACTAGCTATGTCTCATGCATCCTTTGTTTACAGTTTGCAGTGTAAAGAAGTTGGGGAATTATAGGCAGTGGTGGTGGTGGGGCAGATTTAAGGCGGGGCCAGTCCCACCTCAGGCCCCCTTCGTTCATTTGCCCCTGATCTACAGTCTTAGTACGGGAAACTCTTTGCAGAAGGAGCTAATAATTAAAAATTTCAGGTCATCATCTCAAAATTTAAACTTACCAACTCAAACTTCTGAGAAAACAACTTGAAATTTCGAGTTATTAAGTTTAACAAGGGAACAAGCTGGTTAGCTAGAATTAAATATTTAAAAAATTATATTAAAAAAGGAGTCACCAAATGTTCTTGGGTGGACATTAATATGAGTACTAGGATTAAAATCTTTTCGGGTGGAAACCTGCAAAACCAAAACTATAAGACTGTAAATTAGATTGTAACACATCAGCTGGGATTAGTGAAAGAAAAACAAAAATGCGGCAGGAACGATCGCAGGATAAATTAGGAAAGCTTAATTTAACACATGCAGCACAAAAATCTGTGATGGTTTTGCTATTTTAATGAGTCATTTGTGCACGTGGATGTGCGTGTTTTTGTGTCACATCTGTTGCTTTCTCTGTTGTGTTTGTGTGTGTTTATTTATGTGTGTGTTTATTTCTGCTTGACTGTGCTTGTGCGTGCATGTGTGTGTGTGTGTGTGTGTGTGTGTGTGTGTGTGTGTGTGTGCAGGCTGACGCAGCAGAACTAACTGCAGCATGGCGTGCAATAGAGGTGGGGTTCACGCACACACCACACACACACACACACACACACACACACACACACACACACTTAAAAAAACAGATTTATACACATATACACAGCACTGTATATACTAGAACTGCACAAACTGCTCACAAATCTAGCACTCGAATATTAAAGTGACATGTGAACCAACATGTTGAGCATGTGCAGATATGTAGAAGGATAAACACACACACACAGACACACACACACACACACACCATGGGATTGGTTTATCATGTGAACTGTCACTGTTGCTGGTTTTATTGCTGGAAAGAGACCACGTGAAAGAGAGAGAGAGGAGAGGAGAGGAGAGGGGCAGTGAGGGAGAGAGGTAAGTGTAATCAAAGGGGGTGAGGACAGAGAAATAAGAGGGAGAGAAAGGGAAAAGGAGTGAAGTGAGAGGACGGACAAGTGGACACATAGAGACAGTAAGAAGGAGATTCCATAGATAGATAGATGCGTTGGAAAAGGAGGCGATCACCAGCACAAGGGAGGACGGGGGACGGCGAAGATGAGGAGAAGATGGTCACCTCCTTCAGAGTGCATTTCTTTAAAGGTGGAGTGTTTTTGTTCTGGTCTGCATGTCCGTCCTGTTGGCTTCTTCGCGCACTGCATTTGTCTCGTCATCTCGAGTGTGTCACCAAGTGATCAGTCAGCACATCAATACTGGATGTTGTAGGGCTTGTGTGTGTGTGCGTGTGTGTCAGAGGGGTTTTTTAAAGATGGTTAACTGTAATTGTGTTTGTGGAACAATAAGTGTGTGATGAAGAAGAGGGTGTAAAGAAGATACTTTCTGGCTCACACCTGTGGGGCTGCAGATCCTATAGCAGTGCTGCAGTGTGCATCAAATAGAGCCCTCCTGATTCTGAGATGTGAGAATTTGCTGGATCTCTGCTTGAACACTTCTCACCATTGCCATAGTCATTAAAGTAGACATATGAGGATTTTGGGTTTCTTTTTAGCCATTTCCTGTTTTATTTTGAAATCTTTGTCTAAACCTACTTCCAGTGTTTGCGCACCTGTGATCAGTATATATATACCTTAAGTTGTTCACCTCTTGCTTGCCAGGTTGTCTTTCCAGTCAGTATCTCCTGTTTCAAGTGTTGCTGGTGATTTCCTTGCTTTTTATGTTTGGATTATTTCATGGAGTTTGCTTTTTAGCCTGCTCCTTCCGTGGATTCTTTGCCACGCCCGCTTATCACCTGTTACTGACCTTCATCTGCTTTTGGATTAAAGATCTGGATTGTGGATTTTTTTTCTTTGCCTCCATGTGTGTCCTGCGTTTGATTTGGTTTGTGGCTGCTGTGACATGATGTATGTATCCAAAGCATGCTCTGCTGCAGCCTGCTACAACAGTAAAGCCCCTGGGCAACCAGCAGGTACCTCACCTATATGGAAGAAAATTGAAATGCAACATGCACATCAACATGGTACATTTACATTATAAAAATGTTACATTTAATAATGTAATATAATAAAATTACCCTGACTTTGATGTAACATCATAGCACAGTACATCATATTTACGTTGTTCTATAAGTCTGTGTAGATTCTCACTCATCCAGGTCATAGTAGTCTCTGGAGCTTGAAAAAAGGCGACTGGACTTCTTTTTGTTTCTTGAAGACGTTTCACCCCTCATCCGAAAGGCTTCTTCAGTTCAGATGAAACCATGGTGTCCTTTGATGTGGTTTCACTTTTCACTTGCATACCCACAACTGAGGCAGTGGAGACAGTCAGAAAACAACTACAGGAAGACGACTCCTCACAGAACAGAACCAGCTTTACCCCAGATCAGATTTGTGCCTCTGCCTTACCACAACATATTTCAAATACAATGATGGTTTCTACAGACAGAAGCGTGGATGTGCCATGGGCTCCCCAGTGTCACCCATTGGAGCCAACCCTTTCAAAGGGATGGCACCTAGTCACTGGTACAGATATGTAGATGACACTGGGGTCAAAAATCAAAACCCAAGAAGTAGAAGCCTTCAGTCACCACATCAATTCAGTGGATAAATACATACATTTTACCAGGGAGGACACCAGAGATAACAAGTTACCGTTCCTGGACTGTGCAGTGCTTATGGAGGAAGATGGAAGCCTCAACATTGAAGTTTACCGGAAGCCCACACACACAGACAAGTACCTGCTCTTTGACTCCCACCACTCTCTGGAACACAAACTTTGGGTGATCAGGACCCTACAACACCGGGCAGAAAGTGTTCCCTCTAAGGCAGAAGGGAAACAAAAGGAACACACACATGTACAGAAAGCCCTCAGAACATGCGGTTACCCCAACTGGGATTTCATCAAATCAGCCAAGATGCACAGGAAAGAAGGTCAGAGACCAACTAGAATAAGAATAAGAATGACAAGAGGAACAACATTGTCATCCCTTACGTGGCAGGATTATCAGAGAAACTCAGAAGACTTTTCTCCAAGCATGACATCCCAGTAAACGTCAAACCAAGTCACACCCTAAGACAAAAACTGGTTCATCTCAAGGACAAAACCTGCAAACACAAGATCAGCAATGTAGTGTATGCTGTCCAGTGCAGTGAAGAGTGCTCGGGCCTCTACATTAGAGAAACCAAACAGCCTCTTCACAAACGAATGGCACAACATAGAAGAGCCACCTCGACAGGGCAAGACTCAGCTGTACATCTGCATCTGAAGGTCAAAGGTCACTCTTTTGAGGATGCCAATGTTCACATTTTGGACTGGAAAGACAGATGGTTTGAAAGAGGTGTAAAAGAAGCCATCTGTGTCCATTGTGAACAACCATCATTGAACAGAGGAGGTGGTTTACGTCACCCATTTTCCCTCGCTTACAGTGCTGTCCTGATCTCCCTTCCCAGATGTCTCAACCCCCATTCACAGCTTTTTGTTCGAGTGACCTCTATAGGCCACATGAAACAATGGAGTGAAGTCCTATATTGGTTTCAACTGAAACCACTGATTGAAATGACTCACGCCTCCATTCACACCTTGGTACATGTGATTATGCACATGAACAATAGAGGGTCATAGCCACCTCCAGGGGACTACGCCCACAGGGGTTTAAAACACAGTGGAAAAGTCAAGTTCAGTGACTTGAAGTAGCAAAGGCAAGGCCTACGATACAGCTGCTTCCTGACTGACAGCACACCTGTCAGGAAAATCGGTCACTCCCCTAACTTTTAGACTTAACAAAATCGAAGCATGTGAGCTGGAAAACAGTCCAACCGCCTGAGTCGTTATGAAGGGCGGAAACTATCCATAGAGACCAAAACATTATTTTTTTTTTGTACTAGGTTGTAAATATGCTATGAAGAGGCTCTATGAAGAATTGGACATTTTAACATCAAGGATCAACTCGCTTTAGGAGCTAGCTTCTAGTGGCCACTAGAGGAACTGCAGTTTTTTTGGATTTGCTTTATTTCATAACCCTTGAGTTCGCCTTCATAGTTCAAACATGGCAAAAAGCTGCTGTAGTGTTCTGTTATAGTGTTAGTGCTGCAGTGTCAAAAATACACTATACTTTGCCCTTTCTGCAAAAAGAGTGTGAAGTCCTAAAAAAATGTCTTTGTGATGTAGTGAACCGATTAAATCTGACCACTATTTTAAATACTTGTATTTCTTTGCTGGTTTGTGCACTTTGTCCTCTTTGTGATGAACTCTGGTGGTCCTTCCCGTTACAGTTCAAGACGAACTCTCAGCATATCCCACAATGCGTGGAGGTGAGATGATGTTGGCTTCTTGGAATACGAAAAAAAAGCACCTTACATCTGCAAATCATGTTAAATATGATGACCTGTGATTTAACCAGTCTTGGACCATCTGCTTTCATGCAAATGTTTTATTTTGTGCCATAAAGCACCGAAACTGATATAAACTCCTGCATGTTGAGCATTTACTCATAGAAAACTTGCTGCTCCACATTTAAATATTTACACACTTTCACACCCGGGAGCTGCTCCTTTCTTACATAATGTCTGGCTGAATAATTCATACTCGTATTGTGTAGTTACTGCTGGATGATATGGAAATTATTCGCAAACGCATTCAAGTTCACTCTGCTTTGTTTCTGATGAAGCTTTTCATGTCAAATATGCCACATTGTACCGGAGACCATCAGATATGTAGATAAATAGGAAGAGGAGGAGGAAGTCGGTAATGATGATTTGTGTGTCAGATAGGCACCGACAGAGATATGAAGACGCTGGGTCGCTGTGCGACGGCGAGGAGTTTCAGGAAATGCTTGTTGATCAGACGAGGCAGATCAGTTTTCTCCTGCAAAACTGGAAAAAATAAACATTTGTTTTTCTCTGACTGGAAGAAACTTTGTGAAACAATAAAATTCTCAAGTCAATGACGAAATGATAAAATGTTGCAAAACTGTATTACTTGGCACGCAGAACCAAGATAAGCAGATGCCTTTCGCTTGCGGTTGCTTGATTCATTCCTTAACAGTGAGCTTAAAGGCAGTTGAGGAGGAAGTCGTGTTCAGGAAATCTGTGCGGATGCGTTACGCAAACCACAGACACACGCAAACACACACAAGTGCTGATTTGAATCATTTTGCTATGAGACATCTGCTGTTTTCCATTTACCATCATGCTGTGAGTCTGCTGTGTATGCTGGTGGATTGCTGTGGTCACGGTTGGGCGCTGAATATGTTCAGAAGCCGGAAATGTAATCAGATATATATTATGCAAGTTTCAATGATCTGATCTGCACCGATCATCATATCGAGTTTCTGAAGGTGCCAGGATGGCAGCTGTATTTGTGTCTTTTTCTTTTAAGGTATATTTTATGCTATGTCCTCAGTCACATGGGCCTAAAGACTGGTCAGCAAAACCGTGGTTGCTAGGTGAGTGTTGCTGGGTCGCAAGTTGAAATCAGTTGCCAAGATGATGCTGTACCAAAAACCTTGTGATTGCTTTGGTTGCTAATGGATCGCCAAAGCTACTCATATCTGCAAACATTCAGCAACTTCTTCTTTTTCTTTTGGCTGTTCTGTTTTGGGGTCACTGCAGGAAAGCATCTGCCTCCATCTCACCTCATCTCTGGCATCCTCCTCTATCACATCAACCCTGTGCATGCTCTCCTTCACTACATCCATGAATCATAGTCCCTTCATTTAGAGTCGCTACTGTCACCTCCACACTCCTGCCTTTCCTTCTCGCTCGCTGCCTTCTAACACGCCTTCACCCTTTCCTCTTCCTTTGTCTTTGGCCAAAGGTTTCCAGCAGCACCCCCGTTGGACAACAGCACCAGAGGCATTTGTTGTTAGCCCGGCCCTGACCGATTTGTTATGGAAATCTCATTCTTAATGATCCCCATGTTTGACTTAGCAAAGATTTTTATGCCGGATACAGCCCTCCACATTTATCTGGGCTTGGGACCAGGACTAGGAGTGCCACTGGCTCGTGGCTGGCTTAAAATGTTCTGGCAGTGGTGGGATTTGAACCCACACACCCAAAGGGATTGGAGCCTTAATCCAGCACATTAAACTCCTTGGCCACACTACCGTTAAGTATACTGCCCAACTACTAGACAGTGAAACTTTAAAATATGAAACACAAACTGCAACCAAAAAACGTTCACCTGCAATGTAGTAAACCACGCCTTCGCGTTGCAGCAAACACATTGTGCGTTTGCAGACAAGTTGACATCTTCCATGCAAACTGTGGCAACAACTTGCTGGTGACAAAAGCAGTTGCAAGCAGGTTTTTAGGGCAGCACCCCCTTTGCAACCATTTTCATGATGCAACTGCCAGGAACCTCCATCAACCACTTGCCAGCTGGTAAGGAAACACAACCTGTGGTTGCCAGATAATTGCCAACTGGTCTCTAGGCCTATGTGACCAGGGCCTAAAGTAACTTTATATTTAACTACTATACTTTTGATCAAGCAGATCACTTCTGAAATAATTTATTAGGAGCAGATTATAGTTAAAGTCTGTAGATTTCAGTGTCACGGGCAAATGTCCAAACTCCCAATAAAGTTTTGCTAAAGTTCTGTCATAGGCTCTCTGGTTCATGTGGTGTAATATGGTGATAAAAATCAGTCAGAGCTATCTTTATGCAAAAACAGCGTCTATTTAACATTTGCCACTGTAATAAACTCCAAGGGAAAATAGCTGCAGTTGCAAATCTCGATCCTGCAAGAATCTTTGAAAAATCCTCGAGTCTGTGACTGAAAACTCTGACTCTTGACATGTTATCTTTGGATACGATAGGGTGTCAGACTTTAATCTTTTATACGTCTTTTCAGAGGCTTTTCAAAGCCTTTGTTGAGTGTATGGTATGCATTAGAAATTGATGAGTAAATATCCTCCCGGAGCCTACATGTGGAAGCTTTGGTGGTGGAGGATTGGAAACAGCAGCAGCTCTGACATGTCAGAGGGAGCCGCTCAAACAAACTGCCGAACTGGGAGGGTGTGTTTGGTATGTGACAAGAGGGGAGCAATCTGCGTGAATGTGTGTGACACAGCGCAGCTCACGGTCAAGCTTCAGTTTTGTTTGGTATTAAAGCATATGCTTTTATGCCACTCTGCTTCACTATAGTGGGAAAACTGTTTACTTTACAGGGGAAGTCAAAGCACTTTTATCCGTGATGAACACTCACGCAGCAGTGGGCAATTTGGAGTTCGGTATCTTGGCCGAGGATGCGTTAGCCAGCAGAGACAAAGAACCGGGGATCAAACCTTTGATTAGGAGACTACCTGCTCCACCGCCCCTCAGCTGCCCCTCAGTGGCAAAGGCAATTAGTAGTTGCACAAATCCAGAAAAACAAACAAACCTGTAAACAGCCAGGGCTCATGGGAAATGGTGTTTGTTAAAAAAACACTAACACTGGCCCAAAACTACCATTGTTTTTTTTCAAAAAGAGAAGGGTTGTTTACTGGTTTTAGACAAACTAATGTGCAGCAGGAGTCCAATCACAGATCTTTTTGCATTTTATATATTTTATATCTGTATGTATGAAGCATGTGTACAGGTGGTAGGGATGTGGAATAGAGAGGGGAGAGCTGCAGCAGGAGGCCTATTTTGAAATTCTGAAGCTTATTTTTTTTTAAATTCTTTAATTTACTAGATTTCCTCCTACTGTGGCTTGAACGCATTAGATATTAGTAATGTCTTTGCCCCCTTTCACAAAGAAAACTTTATTGGACCAGGAGAGTTTTGAATGTGTGACAGGGACAAACAACAAACTGGCATTTGTTCATGCTGAGGGGCCTCAGGTTTAAAGGAGGCTCTGCCGTTTAACCCAGCTCACATGACAGGGCTCGAAGTGGCATTTAGATTGTTCCTGCACAGTTTATAATGCACCTTGAAATGTTTGTCACCCTGAAGGAAATTTCCCAAAAGATTTCAAAGAGGAGAAAAAAGAAAAGACTCATCAGCTCTCCATCTGTCTCTCTCTGTTGGATCTTTTGTGTGTCTGACTGGAGCAGCTCCCAAAGAGCCGGCTGACATTTCAGTGTGCCTGACACTATTAAATGAGTTCATTTGTCTGTGCCTCCTAGAAATCCTGTTGTTAGAAAGGCTGAATGAAGGAGGAAACATCTTGTTCTCGCAGGACTTTAACCAATTGCGCGTTTGTGAAGCTCAGCTTGACCCCAAGCTGCTGCCAAACGCAGCGATTTTCATTAGGTTTTACTGAATTTACTGCCGTGTTGGCACAGATATTTCATTCAAGTAAGTTACTCAGATGTCACTAATGTCCTGATTTCATGAAATCAGTTTTTTGCAGTGTTTCTACATGCAAAAAGAAAAAACAAACAAGAAACATTTACATAAAATTTCAACTAATTTTACACTAATTTGCAGTTTAATAAATATTCAGTTCAAAGCCTGTGGCACATTACTGTTCAAGTGGACCTTTTTCCTTTTGCTTCCACATATCCATTCTCCATTATCCATTCTAGGTTCTCAGCAGCATTAGAGAGGCAAGGCTGAGGGTTGGGGTGACAGAGGAATAGGCTAGGGAGAGGGTGAGATGGAGGCAGATGATCTGCTGTAGTGACCCCTAAAGGGAGCAGCCAGAAGAAGAAGAATCACAAGATAAAGATTTCCATTCAGGCTGTTAAAGCTTTAATAATTTGAAATCCTTTTCAGATTACTTGCAGTCTTGTTATAGATTCATGTCTGGATCATAGTGTGAAATAGAAGCTCTTTCAGGTGATCTTAGGCCCACTTTCTAAACTTCTGAATGTTTGAAGTGACCATATATGGGGACTAGAGGGTGGAGTGCTACATTGTCAGCTAAGCTGCATCCACAAACTGCAGGTGCAGTGGACAGACGCAGTCATCCAGGTCATGGTAGCATTTGGCGTTAATACTACCATAACATCTGGACACCTGTCATCTGAGAGGACTTTTTGACTTCTAAAAGCTGAAGGGGAGTCCCATGTATTTGCCTTGCTCATGGACACCTTGCTGACCAGTTCTGATAAGTGTGAATCAAGGCGGTGCTAACCGAGAGCTACCCACGGTGCAGTCCTGAAACCTCTTCCCAGGCGATTTAACCCCCCGACCACACCGTGACCCATGTGACTCACAATGAAGGCAGGGTGGGGCAACATCTGTAATTCACACCTTAACTCATGTGACCCTTAACGAGTCTCAGGGACACCTCCAAGGTGGCAAGGTCCACTAGGGCTTAAATATCTGGGACTCCCCATCAGCTTTTAGAACTGAAGAAGCCTCTCAGTTTAGGGGCAAAACATCTCCAGAGTTAAAGCTGCGTATGACTCAGGAGCTTAATACATTAAAACAAGAGTTTCACTCAACAGTACTGGAGTACCGCACAGGTTGAGCAGTCCAGTTCAGGAAGTGAAAGCAGATAAGGACCTAAAAATGCAGGCTTTAACCCTCAATTGGATTACAAAAGGATTTACCCCATGTAAAGTTGTTATTAAAGAAGAAATTAGAGGCCAGAATCAGTCTTTGCACCAGGCTGTGAACATGTTTATTTCTGCCATAAGTTTGCACATTTTAAAATGCGAGTCTGTGGGGATTGACTCACTTGTGGAGCCAGCCTCAAGGTGCCATGGCAGGAACTGCAGTTTCCCCTCAGTGTTTAATTCACTAATCAATTAAAGTTCCCATTTGGTTCTTGCCTCTTTAAGCTGTTATGTGTTCTGTGCTCAACAGATAATGGCAAATTATTTATGTTGCCTGTAAATCCATATGGAAGATTTAATTTGCCTCCTGCAAACAAATCACTGCATCATTTCTGCCGTGAAGCCCTTGTAGGCTGAGTAATGGAAGTCTGATTGCCTTGTCTGCACACACACACACACACACACACACACACACACACACACACACTGAGCTTGGGGGGTCTGGAGCTGGAGGCAGTGGAGTAGAAGGAGACAGACTTGACATTTAGACTGCTGGCAGAGTATTGTGGTATCAAAGAGTCACATTTTACTCCTCTGACCAAACCGAAATATGAGCTTGGGGGTTGGGAAAAAAGTAGGTTTTTAGAAGTAGATCATTTGCAGCTAAGTATATAAGATTTACCAAGCTTCGTTACCTCTCTGCCATTAACTTCACATGTCATGCTGCAGCAGTGGGGAGGGTGCTGGTGGAGGAGTAGCGGCATCGTGTGGGACACTTGTGTACAATCTGCAGTTAGCGCGGCTTTATAAACTAAGTTGGTTCTGACACAAACATAAAAGTGTATTCAGCCACAAAATTATGAAACCTGCAACATATGTGGAATAGTGGGATTAAATGGTAGCAACACTGACACGAAAAGAGACTTGCTGCAGATGCAGATGAGGCTTAAAGGACATTTTTGAGCTTTAATGTCATCTATTCAGTACAGCTTTGATTGTTTTGTAATTTTTTTTTAGATATTTTAAATATTAAATATGTCCAACACCCAGATAGTAAACTTCTAATGAATCACAAAGATGTTATAATTATGTAGAATTGTAAACTAAATTCTGATTTCACTGAATTCCCCTTTACCTTTTTTGGCTTTTGGGTTGATGTTAAAGATGCAGGAGTGGTTTGAGAAGGAAAATATTTTTTCCATATCAGGCTTGGAAATGAAACATTTCTGGTTTTTCTCAGTATCGTTTACAGTCCAAATTAGGAAGGGTAGCATGACAAAGACAATCAGTTGAATTGTCCCATATATTCACCACATAGTCATTAAGTCATCTTCCGTCTAACTGAAAGCTTTTGTCTCCTTTCTGTACACTGCCTGGGGGACAGATGGGAGAAGGGTGTCTTTTGATCTCAGGATATGATTGGATGTTGAAGCCAGTTTGTGGAAGATAAGCATTTATTGAAATTTAATTAAACCAAAGTTTTCCTTTAAACTTTATTCTAAGTACTTACGTCTGACAGAGACTGTGAAAATTCATAAATGTGTCATCAATTCGAATCGCGAATGGATGCATCTGAATGTAAAGCCGCCCCCCAAAAGTGTTCAGTTGTCATTCTCAGCCTCTAAACCGTGTTATTAGCACTATTCATGTATTTAAGTAAGTTTTTAAAAACTGTCAGTGAGCACTTGAGTATAATGCTTCAGAAAAGAACCACTCAGGCTGACTAAGGTTTCTGTGTGGACATTAAGCTTAGGATTGGGCGAGTAACCCTAGACCACAGTGACTAACCTCGTGTTATATACGAGCTCATCTCAAATGCTCTCTTGGCTGAAGTTCAGTCAGTATTCTGCATCTTCTTTGTGCCATAAAGTGTCCATTGTTCTGCCCATTGGGGACCCTCAATATGTACTTTTAATGAGAACATATTAACCTTTTCCTACATCTTATCTGTGCTCATGTGTTTACATTAGCCTAATCGAGGGTCTTTAGATAGCCACAAGGTAGCAGATTACTGTATGTCAACTAGCCAAGCTTCAGTAACCCACCAAATGTGACTGGGATTGAGCGTTCCATCCAAAGTCATAGCTATACTTCTTTTTTTTTTTAAAAAAAGTCAGTTATTCTGTCTTTAGGTGTTAACCTAGCTAACTTGTTGCTACATTTGAACTTTTCTTCATGGATGCCTGGATGTTACATTTTATTGGGGACATTTAGCATATTGGGGTTTTAGCAATCATTTCCCCTGCAAGTGCCCTCTACCTCTAGTGACCACTCATAACCGGCTGGGGAATACCAATTTTTCCCTCATGAACGGTGGTTGCCAGATGGTCACGGACCAGTCTCTAGACCTGTGTGGCTGGGGCCTTATTCACTTGATCCGACATTGTCACCATGATCCACGCCACACATCCAAAATGAAATTAACGTCACCTGGTTATTGGTCACATGTCTGCAAAACCTCAATAGAAGATTTCTATCGCACGCTGTGACCTCACTAAACACTTTCCTGGCGAGTTTATGTGCTCAGTTGCTATTTTTTCAGGCTTCATAATAGGACATCATCAACAGCTGGTTGACACCACAGTGGCTACATCCATCCTTTTGAGTGTCTATCAGGTGAAATATAACTTTAAGTGCCTTGCTCATGGACACCTTGCTGACCAGTTCTGATAGGAATCTTTTTAAATTCCCTGTCTGTGATTTCCCAGCTGGACTGAGCCTGAAACTGAGAACTTGATCAGCCTGCAGGCAGCTTCTGGCCCAGATACCGGCAGTCTTGTTTTCAGTCTGTTGCTCAGCACTGAGAGAAACGTGCTCTGTGCTAATTAAAGTATCTCCCTCAGCTGGGTTTCACTTGAGTCAGCGGATTTCGTTTGTATAAAAGTGATTTCCATCGGCCTCTTGTTCACCCCAGGCAGCTGTACTTGAACGTATTTGTTTCACATACTCAGAGGAAATATAATTTTCCCTGTTTTGTTTTGTTTTTCTTATTTTCTGGGTTTTTTTTCTTCACATCTATATTTTCATTGGCATCCTGTGAGGATTATATCTGTGTTTTACAGAACAGGCCCAATTCACAAATAACACACTTGTTTTCTTGTTTTCTGGCAGCACAAATCTTATGTGTGACTTAGAAAAGCAGGCTGTGAGTATTATTAAAGATTCTTATTCTGTGGCGACTGAGAGGCCTTTGAATTCACACTGGGTTGAGATGTTGATTTCACTTTATTTGCATTTTTCATCCTTTTTTTACACTCAAAAAGAAAAATAACTTGTCCTCTTGACATCTTTATCCGACTCCATTGCCACCAGCGCAGATGACTTAGTATATGTCCGGGTTGCAGCCTTCTGATTTTTTCTTCTGTCCCTCAGATTTTTTTCTTTCTGTGTTCAGCTGTCAGCTCGTCAAACTGTCACTCTGTTTGTGCCTCCTGTCGCTGCTCTTTCTTTTTCCATGTTTTTTTTTGGCTGTGTTGTGTTTCAGCTGCCTTTCTCCCCTCCTCGCCGGCTCATTCTGCAGATTGTCGAGTGATGACAGAAACCGGTTAGTGATTACGGACAGAGAGAGGGGATGGAGGGCAGGTGAAAGACAAAAGGACGGAGACTGGGAGGACAGAGAGACATAAAAAAAACAGTGAGAAAATGGGAGAGATTAGCTGAGAGGAAATTACATATAATGCCGTAACAAACTTTTCGCTTAGTTAAGCTTAGCATAAACACCAGAAACCATCAAAACAGCTAGTGTGGTTGTTTCTAGATATTACATTTTTGTTTTAAAAACAAAATAGGTACAGTGTGTGAATTGCTAAGTTTTATAGTGCATTCACACCAACGTCAAAGCAAAGGGTCAATGCAATGAGGAAAAAATTAGAGGCAAAGCCATGTTTATCTATCCATCCATTTTCTTTCACTTTTCCAATTCAGGGTTGTTGGGGACTCACATTCACACCTATGGGCAATTTAGAATAAGAAATGAACCTAACCCCACTAATTCCAGGAAGCCGGAGTACCTGTAAAGAACCCACACAGAGGAGAGAATGTGGAAACTCCACACAGAAAGATGGTGGATTTGAACCCAGGACCTTCTTGCTGTGAGGCAACGGTGCTAACCACCATGCTGATGTTTATATAAATTAAAATATTCCAACTTTGGTGAAACATTTTCTTCACACTTTATTGTGAAAACCTATCAATGCAGTGCCAGGATTTTTCCTGGCGCCATGATTTTCAGAAATGGGAGAACAGCTTATGGCTCGGTCACACTAGAGTAAAAACAGGACAGCAACATCGGAAAAATCGGCAGTTGCCCAGTGATTGTATTAAAATTATTGCAGTCAGAGACCAGTTGCAAGTAGTTGCATCAACCAACATCAACCAACACCCTCAACCTCTGGGCAACCACATTCATTTGCAAAGTGATTGCATAGGTTGCCTAGTGGTAGGCAACCTGTCTCCAAGCAATTGCTCTGACTCAGACTGACTGCAATCCCTCTCAGCCAGATTGTCAAATGTTTGTAAACAACTACCATCTAATTTATAAACACAGATATATGGCCAACACATTGCAATCAATCTGAGTCAGCTGATGGGTGTGGCTCGTCTACGTTGCATCACTTTACAGTATGGGACTCAATTCAGCTGGTTGCAAACTGGTTGTAGTTTTATATAAACCAAGGTTGTCAAGCATACACATCTTCAAAGCAACCATTTCAAAGGTGTTGAGAAGTTCTTTGCACACGGACATGATCTCTAACCGCTGTGTGTGACTGCAGCATTATTGACGCTGCATGGTGCAATGTTGCTTTCACACAGAAAGTGGAAACCAAGGAGAGAGCTTGCAAAGAGCTGATTGAAATCCTCGTGATAGCTTAACAACTTGCCAGATATGAGTTCATGGTAAGTTAATAACATGAGGCGAAACCTTGCTTTTCTTTTGATGTTACAGATGTGCTTACCACTGTTTCCCAGTGTCATGCTCAGCTAAGCTAATCACCTTGTTAGCTCTGTTTTTACTGGACAGACACAAAAATAGTGCCAATTTTTATTTTTTATTAAAATTTTTTTTTTGGGTGAACTCAAGCTAAGACAACACAAGTGTATTTTCCAAAATCTGGAAGTATTACTTTACTGTAACTTATTCTTTGGCACTTTCTGATTTGAACCAAGTTGGAACAAGAAAACATGTAGGAGAAATGAGGGCGATAAATGGAAAAAAAAAAGAAGTAAATTTAATAAAGTTGGGAATGTAACCGGGAAGTAACAAGGACAGGATAAGGAGGTAAAATTGAGATGAGATTGAGTAAAAGAAAAGGAGAGGTGATAAAGTGAAAGTAGACTAAAGAAAGCTGGAAAAATAAAAAAAGAAAGCGAAGGAAGATGGAAAGATGAATTGGTGAGTGGGTGGATGAAAGTGAAAGATTGCTCCAGTGTGATGCCCTCTGAGAAGGAGAGCATCATTCATCAGCTTCTCTATTAGCCTGTGTGTGTGTGTGTGTGTGTGTCTGTGTTCCTGTTAGGCTGCTGTTTAAGACCACCAGTGTTGATTTCCAGTGGGTGTTCCAGTATGAAAAATGTGTGTGTGTGTCTATGTGTGTGTATTTGTGTGTTTATGTGTGTGTATGCAGACAGAATGCTGCTTATTTAGAAGTTACCTCTTTTGTGTGCGTGTGTATGTGTGTGTGTGCGTGTGTGAAACTACCAGCCTGGCTGACAATGACATGACTGTCTGTTGTTTGTGTGTTCAGTCTGACAGTGCAGTTTTCTGTCTGCTGAAGGTCATTCAAGGTTTAATATTCACTGTTTTGCTGTTGTGAAAAGTTCAAGAGCTGAAGGTCAGAACTTGACTTCTGCATATCATACAGTACAATCTGTTATATTATGGCAACATTTTACATATATATATATATATATATATATATATTGATGTTGAACCATGAGGCAAATGAGCTACAGCAGCAGAAGACCACACCATCTGCCACTCCTGTTACTAAGAACAGGAAATTGAGGCTACGGGTCACACAGGCTCACCATAACTGGACCCATCCTGCCTTGTAACAGTTCAGGTTGACGGTGGTGTAATGGTGTGGGGGATATTTTCTTGGCACACTCTGGGCTCCTTAGTGCTAGCTGATCATCATTCAAACACCACAGCCTACCTGAGTATTGTTGCTGACCATGTCCATCCTTTTATGACCACAGTGTACCATCTTCTGATGGCAGCTTCCAGTGGGAACACGATATGTCGCAATTTCAGATCATCTCAAACTGCTTTCCTGAACATGACAATGACTACACTGCACTCTAATGGCCTTCACAGTCACCAGATCTCAATCCAATAGAGCTGCTTTGGGATGTGGTGGAATGGGAGATTCACATCATGGATATGTAGATAGATGGGTAAATGGGAGACTGCTTTTATTTCCCATTTCCAATGGAAAGTTGAGTTTGAGTTTGTTTTCCCCAGACATAAACATTTCTATTATCGTTTCAGTCCTAATGATGGTTTTCTCTATGACAGATGAACCAGATCTCTTCTTAAATCTAATCATTTGAAAAATATCTATTTGTTTTCTGGTAGAAAGAGTAAATCTGAAGATCTGAAGTTTTCTTGATTGCAAGGGTAACGTCTGAGGACTCAAGGAAACATACGTACAGTATATCCAAAAGGAGTGCAGACAAGAAAAGCATTCCTATTGAAACACATTTGTAGTAGTGCCATGTATAACAAAAAACAATATTTCATGAATATTTATGCAACCAGCAGCAACATTAATCTGACTCCTGGCCATATGATGGAGCCCAGCATTCAGTCTCCTGAGTGAAATGTTGCTTTAGACACCAAAATGCTCCATTATGTTCACCAGCTACACCTCCAGCTGTTTGGTGCAGTGCAGGTAGCCTCACGTGGATTCATCAGAAGTTTTTTTTTTTTTTTTTATGAAAACAGATGATGAGAGTAGAATGAAGCAGTAAAACAATCCAAGTCATGTAATTCCACCAGCAATATACACGAGGGCCAACTTGTTTTTATAGAACTCGTTTGCAGGAAAAAAAAGAGGTTTGAAGCCACATTATTTGCAATATGTTGATACTCAACTTTAACAACATATTGTATTTGTTTGAACTGCAAAATTTGCTTATAGATATTAGATGAAAACGTCACTTTTTATACACCCATCGAAAGACGGGACGCATTATATGGTCTCCCATGGCAGGCGGGCGGGTGGCGTCCATTCAAGTGTCCACTCAATAACTTGTTTGGCCTACACTTACCAAACTGCATGGGTAGATAGCTTATGATCAAAGCAAGGTTGGAATTGTATATGGGGTCATGGAGGTCAAGGTCATTTGGTTAAATCTTTGTTTTTTGTTAAGTTTTTTCATGTCCGCTTAATATCTAAGAAATGGATTGAAGGATTTCGATGAAACCTCGCTTGTTTGTTCTCCATATCAAGCTGTCTTAAAGTTCAACATTTGTGCAAAACAGTGGCTTCCCTTTGTGTTTTTGTCCAAACAGTCCAGTCACTTTCTTTTCTTCATCTTTTCAGTCTGCTGTGCCCTCAGCTGACCCCTCTGTAGGAGAATCTGCAGTGACGCTTGTATCAGGCACCTCAAATGATGCTTTAAGTTGCGGCTACTTGTCGTAAGATGAAAAGGCTCCGCTGAGCCGTCCAGTTTTGTGTTGGATTTGTTTTTGATCATCAAGCCTTTATGGTGGCCAAGAGCGAGCCCTGTGCCCTTCCTCCATTATTTCAATCGCAAATTCCTCCTTTCTCCTTGATTTCTTCCTGTTACCACTTTTGACCACCTTTCTTACTTTCTCCTCATAACTTCCTTTCCCTCCCTTTTCAGGTGCCTTTATCACCTGTTCATTTACTTTATCTTTTACGTTCCTTTTGATTGCCCCTACTCATTTGATGCATTCATTTCTCTCTTCTAACTCATTTCCTAATTTCCTTGTTTCCCCTCCTACTACACTGGATTCCTCCTGTCGTAATCTTTTCTTCAACATTTGTTTCCTTGTTTGCTCTCCTTCCTTCGCTCTGCCTCCATCACACCTCTTTCCTTCTTTCTGTCTAGACAGACTCAGCAGTAAATATTCTGTAATCAGCCTCACATGTTTCTCCGCTCACACAGGGCTGCTGCTGTCCCTACACAAACTGACAGGACCGTGTGTGTGTGTGTGTGTGTGTGTACCTCCTTCCAGCCCTAGTTTTTGATCTAAGTGCCAGTCTATTTCACATGCAAATGATTTAAACTGTCTCTCCTCTGTCATCCCTCTCTTCGTCCAGCTGCAGTGTGAACTACAGACAGGATGCCTTTATGTTTGGAAAGGCTGTACCCCAGAAATTGGGCCACAAGATTTTCAGCTCTGTGTCAGGTCAAATATATCTAGAAATAACTCAGCATGCTTCTTGACAGTTCATGAAGTGTGACATCCTCATTGTGAGGTCAGAGGGAGGTTGTTTGAGTGGATGCTTTGAGCATGAATTGCGCTGGTCCTGGTCCTCCATTTACCAGTGATGGCAGGATCTCTGATGTAGAGTGCTGTGAAAAAGTATTTGCCCCCTTCCTGATTTCATTTTTTTTTCCCCCATATTTTTGTCATATTTACATGTTTCAGATCCATCCATCCATCCATCCGTTTTCTTTTGCTTCTTCCGGAGTAAATACAAAATGCACTTTTTAAATGATTTTTAAATGATTTCATGGTGTTGCCAAGCTGGCTGGCAAGAGTGGCTTTTAGTTTTGCTTCCAGTAAAACATTTGCAATAGCAGTTACAGTAGCAAACTTTTGACTGCTACTGTCTAACATCAGAATCTGCTTCATTGTCATGATGTTCATTTTGTTGTGTATTTGTTGCCTAAATGCTCCAGAACAAAAATGGACTTTGGAGATCAGACTGTTAGAGGGCATCGGTAACCTTCCTAACAATACTTCAGAATTAATCTTAGCTAACATCACCCACCATAATAAGTTTATTGGTAAAAACAAACAAAAAATTATTTGAAAACATCCAGAAATATATATCCAATTCATAAAAGCAGTCTTGGCGCATACATAATATCACCTGCAAGCCAAATGATGCCATTATAAAAACTTATATCTGCAGTAAGTGAAAACTGAGGAAAATTATTGATTTTAAAGCACTTTCAGTATTCCACCAAGACCACAACCTTTTGCAGTGTTGAGGCAAAGGCTCAAAGAGGTACTCGTGCTTCACTCATGCTCCCTTCAGGAGAATATATATTTTACATTGTGCATACTGATGCAAAATATAATCATGGCAGAAAGGTATTTGCCACAAAAGACATTTACAAAAAAGTTTGTTGCTGCACGTTTTCACAAAATATGTGCAAAACAGTTAGGTGGAGCACAAACCCGCTTATCAGCAGCATCCTCCTAGGTTTAAATCAGTCCTCAGCATCACATTATTGCAGCACAGTTTGTGTGTTTGTGTATGAGAGTGTGGTTTATTTTGTCTGATTTTTAAAGCTGATTTCAGTCTCTGGTGATTTACTTTTTATTTTTAAACTAACTGCGACTAAATTCAGTTGCCAAGCAGTTCTAGCCAAAATGCAGCTTCCCGATTGGCTGAGCCCAGCCACTTTCGCCTGACAACACTTTTAATCAGGAAGTAGTAGGAAGCCACGGAGCCTCGGGGGGAATTTTACTCCACAACTCTTTCAGCAAAGTTGGCACAGCACCCGGAAAAATAAAACCAGAGTGGTTCAGGCCTCTCTCTTTATTCCTCAGTCTCTCTCCTGCTTCCTCCTTTCCCATTTTACTCTGTCAGCTGTTCCTCTTCTTCTGCTTCCTCTTTTAATTTTCTAACCGTAAGCCGCACTATCTGTCACTCTCAGCGTAATTTTATGTCCTCGCTTTATGCGGCTGTCCATAAAGAAGTGCAGAGTGAGATTAAAACCCTCTTAAATAATAATCATTGACTTTTGGACACGGACTTCGTTAAGTGGACCAGATTTAACCAGATATCCAAAATGAGTGCAGGTTCTTTGTCAGTGTCATTATAAAATTGGGTGTTTACAATCTAGAGTCGGTCATAAATGACCACAATACAGTAAATTGAATTGGGAAAAGAAAATAGTATTAACCTTGTATTTTGAAGCTGGGGTATTTGAGTCTGTATTGGGGAAAAAAAGAATAAATTTACTGAATATTCCAAGACACAAAATCAATATTGTGGATTCAGGATTCTTCCTGGCTGCTCATATCAGGACTTAACTGTCAGTACTTCTGCCTCTGACTCCCCATTCTCACCTTATCTCACTCTCAGGCCCTCACTTTTCATCATCCAATTCTTACTTCACCGTGTCCTCCTGATTATTCGCACATTCACTGGCTCTTATCAGTCCTGTACATATCACCAGTAGATGCCCTCCTCTACCTACTAACTCAGCTCAATGGGCCGTTATCATCCACTGTGATTAGTTTTAAACAGAGAGCAGCACAGATTTTGTAGAAAAGCTGCAGTGGTCTTGTGGAGAAGTGCGTGTAAAATCTTCTGTAGTAGCCTTAGGCAGAGCACAAAAGAAGGAAATACCTTCTGGGTCTGAAAAGTGAAGACGACACAGAAGTGCCTTCAACCTGCATTCTTTTTAATGGCAGCCAGGGGGCGATAGATGTTGTTGCAAAGTGACTTCTGGTCTTATAGACATCTATAGGTGGACCTAACTCTGTAAACACTTTGATAAGTTTATGGACTCAGTCATTCATAATGGATCATACAGGGCCCCCGGTAGACTTGAGTATATTGGTCACCTGCTTAACCGGGTGAGCTTCAAGAGAGACACAATGCACTCAAAGATTTTGGTGAAAGTGTAACTTCAAGCTTTTTAAACCTTATTTTGGGCCGAAGTCACCAAACGTTTTAATCTTTTTTTTCCCCCAAATTTAACTGGTGATTTTATACATACTGGTGACCATTAAAATTAATTTAAATAATGCTTCAAAATAACTGACTAGAGACTTTTCTAAGGGGGCAACTGGGTGGAAAGGCCTACTTTTAGAATGGTTTGCCATACTAAGCTAGAAAATGTAGCTTTGTAACACGTGCTTTAGCTTATAAAAGGGTTTATTTTAACTCAAGCAGTTATCTTTCCCAGTAATCACATACTTTTTTACCTAAAGCTAGCCAAAGCAGTCTCCTAGTCCAAAAATCTTGATCTTGTGCATCGCACTGATGGTAAATCTAACAGTAAGCTAGCATGTGTTAATCTTGTGAAAGGCTGCATTTAATCCAAAGCATCATCACTTTGTAACCTCTAACCACCTTTCTACCTAATCCAATCCAAACAATGAGTGAAAACAAAAGCAAACATCAAATCAAAACCAAGATTAAAAAATATTTAACTTTCAACGTGAGTCCAAAAGCTAGCTGTCAAAGTCACTTTTACGGCTGAGCCAGATGGATTAAACCATCGCCTCCACTCCAGCCTCTGAGTGTGCACTTTTGTTGCTATTTTATCCTGGAAGCGTAACACACAGTACTGCTTCTGTTTAGCAGGCTGAAACAGCCATGCAGTGAGGTGATAAGGACCTCCTAATAGGTAGAGGAAGACATTTAGTAGTGTAGTGATAACTATGAGACAGATGGCTAATAACACCAATTCAATAAGCTAACCTTCAAAACAAGTGTAAACAATACAAAACAAGTTCCCCTTTTTTGTTTCTCTCCCAGTACTCTCTGCTACCATTCCCTGTTTCAAAATCTTCCATTTCTCTCTATTTTTCTCCCTTCTTTTGCCCTCATATGATTTTCCCTCTTCCTTCTATTTTCTCTCTTTCTGACCATTAACAATAATGTCTGACTCCAGGCTATAAAGTGTTTTCTTGCCTTCAAGTAGTTATTTTAATTTCCCACATTTTCCCCATAAATCATTAACATTCTTAAAGTGTGGGATTTAAAATGTGTGCTTTGTGAAAAAGTGGGCCTTATTTTTAGTGCAGCTCGTGAATCTGGGAGCAGAGCGGCGTTGGCGTGAAGTCAGAAAAAGATGTCGGTGAATTTACTTTACTGGAGTGTGTGTATTTGCACAATCTTGAGTTGAAGCTGCGGTCAGATCAGTTCAGGAAGTCGTGCTTTAACTCCAGGAAATGAGCTTTTATATGCAGCTTAATTCTTTTCCAGCGTTTGCACGGCTTGGTCTTTATTTCGGAATGAAATGGAGGCCTTCAAAGTAACACTGCAAAGCTATATTAGTCAAATCTAACTGAGCCGTTGCAAATATCTACTCAGACTGCTTGGTCAAGAAGACCTGGTGAAGTTCAAACCGAGCATCAGAATGAGGAAGAAAGGCGATTTAAGTGGCTTTGAATGTGGCATGGTTGCTGGTGACAAACAGGCTGGTCTGAGTATTTCAGAAACTGCTGATCTGCTGGGATTTTCCCGCGCAACCATCTGTAGGGTTTACTCATTGATGCCAGAGGTCAGAGGAGAATGGCCTGATAGGAAGGCAACAGCAACTCAAATAACCACTCGTTACAATCGAGGTACGCAGAAGAGCATCTCTGAATACAGAACAAATGAGCTCCAGCAGCAGAAGACCGCACCAGGTGCCACTCCTGAGCTTTTTGTTGGTCTCTTGCCTCTTGTGTTTTGTATTTTGCGTTACGTCCTTGTCTTGTCTCCTGTGATTACTTTCAGCTATGCCTCCACCTGTTGCCGGTTCCCCGTTATCCTTCTGTGTGTTTATTGTCTCAGTCTCCCCTTGTTGGAGTCTCTGTGATTGTTCCTGTCCTCGTCCCTGTATTCCTGAGCTCCAGCAGTCCCGAGTTTAGTGTCTTCCCGGTTTAGGTCTTTCTATAATTTGAGTTCTTCTGTAAGTTATGTTCATGTTCCAGCCCTAAATAAAGGCTCTTGTTCTGTTCAGCCTGTCTGCCTCTCGCCCACGCGCCTCACAGTCTACTGTCACAGACCGTGATAGTAACAGTGTGGCAGATATTTTCTCGACACACTTTGGGCCCTTTAGTACCACCTGAGCATCATTTAAGCTCCACTGTCTACTTGAGTGTTGTTGCTGACCATGTCCATCCCTTTATGGCCACAGTGTACCCATCTTCTGATGGCTGCTTCCAGCAGCAGCATGTCACAACGCTCAGATCATCTCCAACTGGTTTCTTGAACCTGACAGTGAGATCACTCTATTCAAATGGCCTCCACAGTCACCAGATCTCAATATAATGGAGCACCTTTGGGATGCGTTGGATCAAAATCTCTGGAGAATGTTTCCAGCACCTTGTTGAAGCTGTGTCATGAAGAATTAAGGCGGTACTCAAAGCAAAATGGGATCCAATCCAGTACTGAGTGGCTGGTGAGAGTATACATCTGCGTTGCTAAAGGCAGCAGATTAAAAAACTTTTACTCACTTAAAATGTTGAGTTTCAAGCTTATTTTGCTGAATTTTAGCCACTGTCTTCTGTATTATTTGTTGTCCTTTTATTAGCACAATTTCAGCTATAAATCTGGCTCATAATGTGTCTGTTCACCAGGTTATAAAGCTGCCAGAAGGAGCCCAAAGGAGAAAGAATACAGGCAGCCATAAAACAGGCAAATCATTTGTGTTCATCACTAAATTGCTTCAGTATTCACACACAGCACAGCAGAAAAATGTTGAAAGAAAACATGTTTTTTTCTCGTTTTTCACTGAAAATATTAATAATTTACAGTTTTAAATATTTCATTCAAAAAAAATTAGAGATACAAAGTGAAATCCCCACATCTCAGCCTGCACGAATAAATCAAAGACGCACAGTGTATTTACCGGATGGTCAGATGAGGCCTCATTCGTTTTCATTAAGCTACTGAGTGTAAATTTAAAATAGGCGAAGGAACAATGTTGGCTGACGGTTTCCAGCGGGGCGCTCAGTTTACAGTTTGGTTAAATTTAGCTCAGACAGACGCAGCTGAAGTGCGTTCTGGCTGCAGGGAACATCTTGCTCGGCTCTCTTTACGTTCTGCGGCTGTCTCAGCTGACGTCCTCCGTCAACGAAACGCTTCATCTGGTGAAATATTCATGCATATTCATCCACACAGGTGTTTGTGTCTGCAGTGAGGAGGCTTCGTTCATTTACAGCACATTTCGGTTACTGTGACACGTATTGTACTGACTGCATACAGCCCGTCTGGCAGCTGCTCTGGAGCTTCCATTATCCCGTATATCTAAATTGTCATGCAGTGTGTGCATAATGCATGCAATCCGATGCACTTTGCTTGCTAAGTAGAGGCAAAATATGTCTACTTTGGATTGTTTTCTATATTTTTTGTAATTTTCCCCTCTTAAATGAAGAACTCTTGATTATCATTCATGGTTTGAAATCTAAATCTAACTTTTAATACCTCATTTTGGCTTCAGAGTCACCGTATCCTGTATTTCTGTTAGTATGATTAGTGGTATTTCTCTTTGAACACACCTTTTTCATGGAATAACAGCCCCGTTCAAATCAATAATCACTGATTTTCTTTGCCTTTAACTAAATTTTGATCCATCTGAAAAATGAAAGGTCAAATTATTCAGTGCAAAAATACAGATATCGTTTCTTGTCACGGCCACAAGGGGGCACTAGAGTTCAGATATTATTATTAACCCGCCACAGTTTCCTCACTTGAGTTTGTGTGCATGAGAGAGGCAGAATATGCTGCACAATTTACGTCACGTCTCCCCCAACCCCTCTGTGTTTCTCACCCTCTGCTTTGCACTTTGAAGCCAGCTCTTGTGTCTCAGTGTGTGATTACTTCTGTTTAAATCTCTCCCACACCAGGATGAGCATCTTATGAGCTTCCTATAATGCCTTATAATCAAACAATAGGGATCTTTAAGATGCCTCTGTTACTTTAGCACATAATATACAGTAAACAGACTTTGAAGGGCTGTAGTGCCTATTACGCTTATTATAAGGACCTAAATATGAAGGACGTTAGTATTGTGCTTATAAATTTTAAAAGTGCGGGAACAGAATGACTCGTTTTAGTCTTACCTTGCAATCTCGTGCTCCTCCATGGTCGCATTGCCCAACCAGGAAATCGTTCCTCCGGCATCACTGTGTATATGTGATTTGAAGTTGGATGAAGTGGATGATATAAAGACAGTTTGTTGTATTTTACCGCTTGAACACGGTGTTGATATCTGTTGCAGTATAGTTTTTCATTTTTAAGCTGACTTCTTATCAGAATTACTGTGAATAAATATTCCAGAGATGCAACCTTAATTGGTCTTTGGCTCTGGACTGCAGACACCAACAAAAACACTTTGAGCACTGAATGGTGCCCTTTGGTTACCTCGAAGCTGTTTCACAAAGAAATTACACATGCATTCTTTTAAAACTCCACCATCTCAGAGCATGTGTAGTGTGACTGAAATGAGCGCTGTGCCACCTGTTGACTGGTACTTGTGAGGCTGAACAGAGCTCCTCACAAAGGCAGCCTCAGCGAGCCGGATCAGCCGTACTTTTAATCTGATTTGAACCATTGATGGGCACTGACTGCAAATAATTCGGCAGTGTCTGTCTTCTCTCAGCCAAACGCGCTCTGGCAGAGTTTCCCTCAATCTCTCAGCTCGAGGAAATGACTTTGATGATTGCTTTGTTGAATGCAGCATCAGGGTGAGAGGTTCAATTTCCTCTCTCTCTCTGACTCACAGTCAAACTGGAACTTTTTTGGGGGGTGGGGGAGTCTCTCTAAAAAGTCTGAAGAGGTTAAATTAACAGAGGAGTTGGAGAGTTTCACTTTCAGTCTTTGAACTTCAAGAAAAAGGAGCAACTTGAAGCAGTCTGAAGGATGAGAGAAGATAAAATAGATACTAACAGAAAGAAAAGGAACTGGACTCTTCCTCTTTCCCTTCTTTCCACTCCTTTTACGGATGGCTGTGTGGCTGCTCTCTGGCTTCATTATCTACTCCAGGATGGAGCTCTGGAAAGCCATAATACACTCACAGAGTCATAAGTGTGTGTGTGTGTGTGTGTGTTGGGCGGCTGTGCCACTAATAGTTTTCTGGATCCTGTGTGTTTTTATATGCAGTTTTCTTATACATGTGTGTGTGTGTGTGTGTGTGTGTCCTCAAGGCAGCTAAAGTGTTTACAGGGAGAAGAGGATAATGATGAAGGAGGGAGTGGGCTGTGGCTTAGAGAGAGAGGAAGATGGGAGCTATTAGAGGCTCCCTGCAGAAGAGGAAAGCATGAAGTGAAATAACAACAAAAAGGAATAAAAGAGGGGCTATGTGGAGTTATGAAAAGTGGGGATGGAAAAGGGGATGAAGGAGGATGGGAAAGAGAAAAGAGCAGGAGGAGAGAGGGAAAGAAATATACAAAAAAGGAAGAAATTCAGGAAAAGAGGAAGCAACAAGAGGAAAAAGAGGAGGAAAGAGCTGGAGTGTATGAAAGGAAACAAACCCAGCTAAAAGTGACTGAAAGTGTGATGCATGGAGAGCAGAGTATGATGAAAATGTAAAAAAACAAACAAAAAAACAAAGAATAAAATATTAAGGAGAGCTTGTGGGAAATGAGACTAGTGAGAGAAACCTGCCAAACCAAAATCAAACTTTATACCTAATAACTGTGGAAAGAGTTCAGATCCATGCCAAGCTCAGACCTTGGCACTGTTTTGTTATGCTGACATTACTGAATTACACTCACCGGTGACCCCAAGTCGATAACCTTGTGTCCAACTAAAGAAAACAAAGATGTGTTTTTCCTCCAAAACCTTCATTTTCCTCCTGTGTTGTGTTTCAAATACCCTTTCCTTTGTCAGTTTAGTTGTGTAACCATATGCTGCATGGAGGGTCCCACCATCACCATCATTTCTACAAAATGTTTGTAGAAGCAGTCTGCATGCATGGGAGCTTGTTTTTATACACCTGTGACCATAGAAGTGATTGGAACACCTGAATTCAATGATTTGGATGACTTTTTGCAGTATTGGGTATATTGAGCACTGCTGGGTTGCCAGTTCAGTTCAGCTTCTGCAGCCTTGACCTACCTCACCTGAAAATTAACATAAGGAAATCCATGCATTTCATAATTCTGGCTGAAATCGGACCGGCTGATACCCTGTAGTGGAAGCTGCATCAAGACCAGAAAAGCTTCATGTTTTCAACACTTTTTTTTTTTGTTGTAAAATAAACACTGACTGAAGCTGGATTCTGCTGTGGAGTCATAATCATATTCAAATATCATGAGAATGCACAGATATCAAGTGTAAAGTCTGTTTGATTTATTTGCCTTCATCTGAAGAAAACAAACAGCCCCCCCTGCTCAGTCCATCCCATCTCCAGCTCTCTGTTTTCTTTCCCTCTGGTCACGTCTCAACCAAACATGTATGTACAGAAGCTGCTATCATGACTTGTTAACTTGTATCTCCCATTTCTTTTCTTTCTTTTTTTCTCCTGCCCGCTCCTCTTGTTGCAGGAAGACGGGGGCTGGGATTGTTACTGTCACACTGTGTGGAGCCACCAAATGGAAAGACGGCAGCAAGTGTGGTTTGAATCACAAATTTGTTGGTGGGTTGGATATTAAACGGCTGGTTTTCATCATCCTTCCCCCCCAAAAATAAATCTCTTGACTGCCTCTCGTGTCTGCATTTTTCCTCATTCACGTCTCCTACTCCAGGTTTCATGCAAACCTGCTGTGAAACTATAGTGAGGTGGATGAGGTGAAGGTTGTAATTGTGTGTCTGTGCACATGCATGTAAGTTTTTAAGACACAAAGAAATGCAGCTCTAATAACCAGAGGAGGACTGGAGAGCCTCTCTTCTTTCACCACCCCTCCTACCTCTGTCACTATTTTTCTTTTACTGGTGTCTCATTAATCCCAGTGGGGTACCAGGGGACCTTGGTTGAGAACTTTCCAGCGCTACAAAGGAAAGACAAGGAGAAATACCAGTGATGTTCTCTTAGCCACGGATGCTGGTCACTGTGTTGCCTTGGTCCTGTTGGACCTAACAGCGGCCTTCGATACAGCGGACCACCAGATCCTCGTGTCTCGCCTGGAAAATCAGGTGTTGTTTTAGATTGGCTTAGATCCTATTTGTCAGAGAGAAGTTTTTGTGTTCGTATCGGAGCTACTGAATCTTGTGCAGCGCCCCTTACATGTGGGGTGCCTCGAGGCTTTTAAATGTGTTTAAAGTCGAATTTCAAAGGTTTAATTAAAGAAAAATACCACAACAAACCTTATGCAAAGTAAAATAGTTGTAATATAGTTATGATTTTATGAACTTATCACATGTGCACAAGTGAAAATGTAATATAAATATGTTTAAAAAATGTTACCTGCATCACATTCACATACAGCAGCAGTTTGTTACGTCTAGGCTGGAATAATGAGGCTGTTCCAAAAGCTCCCTGAAATAACTGAGAGTACTGACAGGGGCTGGAAGGGAGAGGTCATACACATATTGACTGTTTGACTTGAAACCCACTGTGGTGGTGGTGTATAAAGACAAAGTTACAAAAATGGTGCAACAAATTATGGAACCCGACTGAGTAGTCTTGCTCCTTGGAATCTGTCTCTGTCTGCAGGTCACGGTATATGGATAAAAGGCTAAATTGTTGTAAGACAGTTTTGTTGTGTTCCTCTTTTTTTTCCCTCTCCACAGTGACTTTTACCTGCATACACCAAAGCCATTTAGTTGTGAAGACATGCATTTGATCTGTCCAATCTTGTAGGTGGAAAAATAAAAACACATACCATAAATGAAGCATGAATGAATGCCACTAAATCAGGCAGTGTATTTATATCAAGACCTCAGTCATGTTTAATTCACTACCGGGCATGTCCCCGCGCTTTCCCACCACTCTTTTGCATAATTTATGGTTGTGTCTGTTTGTGTATGGATTTTCGCCATGGTTTTCACCCACAGCCAATGTGCTCCTGTGCAGTCCTCCGAAATCCCATCTGCAAGGTGCTTGATGTGGATGGAGGTGGCCATCATTGTTAATTGGACATAAAGTGGGCCAGAACCGGAGTTCATCAGGAACAGGAGAAGCATGAAAAAAAAAATCATGAAAGATAAAACAAAATTTGGCATGAAAAGCACAGACAGTGGCTGCAGTGGATACTTTCCATTGTCTTAAACACTCGGTTTCACTGGATACTTCTGCCCTGTGTGGATCAGAGAAAATCCAAGATAAATTCAAACTTGTGCGCTCAGTTCTTGTTTATTAAAGTTATTAAGACATATACTGTAACAATGGTGGATACTCATATTGAACATGGCCAAAGCTTTAAATATTGAGGTCAGTGTATGTGACCTAAACCCTGTGAGCCAAAAGCCGTAAACACTTTGTTTCAGTGTTTTTTTTTCTAATCTTGGCTCTGTGTGATGTCAAAGAGAGCACAAAGGTCTGGCTGTGAGCACAGAAGCTCCACCCATTTGTTCCGTTTACAAAGGGCAGCCAATCAGGGGAAAGTTGGCTTAAAGGGAGGTTGGCCTTAAACAAGCTAAAAATGCTTGCTTGAGACAGAGGGTGAACTGAGGGGCTGTCTTGTCCGTGCCTGTTTTCTGCTCTTGAATCCCCACCTGGTCCCTGCTGCCTCTGTTTTGACCTCTTGCCTGTTGACATCACTGTTAACTATCAGTGTTGCTGTGTTTTTTTTATGGTTACATCTCGGTATGGTTTAAATAATGTGGCTAAACTGTTAGCAGTTGTTGCTGTCCAAACATAAATATACTATTTTAAATTAAACTGCAACTTAAAAATAAGATGTTATGAAGAACATTCAGCTTAAAAAATGCCTCTAATTAATGCAAAATTGGAAAAACTGGGCTGCTTTGATGCTGCAGTGTTTGTAATAGCACACTCTGTAACACTCCTTAGCATTTGCTGGTAAAATGTCACTTGATTTATTCTGACTTGAGAAAGACTGAGTGCGTCTGGGAAAGGGGAGAAAGCGAGGCAGATGAAGAAAGATGGAAGAGGCTGGAATGACAGAAGCTGTTATTTAATAATGTCACAGAGGAGTGATGGGAGGACAACGGCAGAAAGTGGGAGAGAAAGCAGAGTTTAGGATAAAGTGACAAAGGGAGGGAGAGTGAAGTGATTGCAGAGTGACATGAGGGTAAAATGAGGACAGGGAGTGAGAGTGAGACAGAGAGATTCCTCCTGCTTCAGACCTCTTTGTCCCCAAGGGAAGCATAAAAATCTGGCTTGAGTTAGCCATGCAGAAGAAAAAGAAGAAGAAAAAGAGGGACACACACACACACACACACACACACGCACGCACGCACACACACACACACACACACACACACACACATAGTCAATTCATCACTCTCCTTCCCTCCCACCCCAATACTCCTCTCTTTACTTCTCCCTCTGTTCGGTATCTGAAGGGAGAGACGGTGCAATTACCGTTCCTCTTTCTGTTTGTCTATCTAGCTGCTTTTGTTTTGTTTGTTTGTGTTCGTCTGCAGCACGGTTGAGTTGAACTGCACTCAGGTATGTGGGAGGATAAAGTAAGGGGGGGGGGGGGCATTAATGTTGGTTTGTTTTATTTTGCATTCAATCTTCCCTCCTTCTGCTTGTCTTTGTACCTGTCTGTCTCTGAAAGGACATTAACATGAATCTCTGCTTTTTTTTTCCTTTGCTGACTTCGGTAAGCTACCAGGACGTTCAAAAATAGTTTAAAATGTTGCTCGAATGATGTTTTAAACATACTCGGCTGTGAACGGGCAATGCCAACGACTAATTTTCCGCTCATGCGTCTCTGTAAAGTGAGGACACCGTGTCGTGATAGCAGTGTGACTTGTCAAAGCAATATTCCCATCTGTGACCGCCTTGGTTATAATCTTGTTGATTTTAGGAGGCTAAAAGCTGCCTAGTGAAGCTTAAAGAAGGAGGATTGGATTGTACTTGGGTCAGGCTAGAAAATGGTTTCAGAGCCTGTCCATAGATGGTATATAAAGACCGCAGAGGTGCCTTCAACCTGCATTCTTTTTAATGGCCAGCAGAGGGCGGTTTCTCATCTGGTTTCAAACATCAGTTAGTTGTATAGAAGTCTATGAGAAAATGACCCTCTTTCTCACATCATCTGTGACTTCAGTAAGCATTTTTCTGATGAGTTTATGGTGTCGATCACATCTTTCAAGTCTAATTGAATACAACATAATGTTTATTTGGTAAATTACAGTCCTGTTTACAGTTAAATAAGCAATAAAGCAGGTAAGGTAAGGAAGATGGAGAATTTTAAAACTAAACATGACAGAGAGCCATCCAAGGGACATTAGTGGTTGGATTATTTGGGGGTGCCTGTTTGACCGTGTGATCAGCGTTTTGAAGTGCTTACTAACAATCCAAAGGCAGATTTACAGAATGAAGAAACTATTGGATTACAGAAGTTGATACGGGATTAGATGCATGCATGAATGAGCACCTCCAGCTATGAGGAAACTATGGACTTCAATTTACAAATACTCCTCAGGTGAAATAAAAAAAAAAAGGATAATTAGAACTGTTAATAACATAGACATAGAAGGACATGGAATTATGAAATATAACCACACTGACCACTTTGATATGAACAGCCTAGGATGGGGCAGCAAAGCTTTGAAATGTAGCCCACAAACCAACTTGTGACATCATGGTAGCTACAGCCACCTTGTTATATATACGGTCTGGTCTGGCAAACATCAGTCTCCGACTTGGGTTTGGGCCCGGTTTTGTCATGCTAGGCTCGGCTTCAGGGTGTGGTTGTGGGAACAGAGGGAGGTAAGATCAGCCTGAGATTGAGTTTAGATTAAGTTGGGGCTTCTTTGGGTTTTTGATTGGGTTTTGGAAAGATTTGTTAGACTTGGATTGGATTGGGTTGGTGTTTGGTCTGGATATTGTATTTAGTTTGGACTGGCTGGAGTTTGGGTTGACAGTGGGTTAAATCCTATTAGAAATCATTTCTTATCATAGCTTTTCCAGAAATATAAACATTAAACTATTATTGGCGGTATGTAATATGTTGGTTGTAACACTTAGTAGCAATGTTTGGCCTTGTTTGACAATGTGTATATGAGCAGTGTGTATTTCTGTTATATGTTTTAATATAGTATGTTCCTGTGCACACTCCACAATTTAACTTTATTCTGTTTCACTCTATTTTCGTTTATATTTGTCAAGGTACACATAATATGCGCAGTCTTTGGCAATCTCTAGAGAGAAGCATATAATATATTCTGTTATACACATCTAGTCAATACTGTCACTTGTTCACTTAAGATCAAATTGTAGCTGTAAACCGAGAGCTTTCAGCCTTTTAGATCAGTTGCTTGTATGCAGTGATGTCACATTAACAGACATTTGTAGCCAGTACCAACAGGACTGAAATACCCTGATTCTTAATGCAAAAAGAATTAATCAAGTAAATTTATTTGAGCATTGCTGCCTCCTCTTTACACACACACACACACACACACACACACACACACACACACACACACACACACACACACACACACACACACACACACACACACACGCGCGCACAAACATTTCAGCAGATATCAGTTTATGTCAACGAAGACCTCTGCCTTCCACTGTGGTGACATAAATGTGTCACTTTGCATTTCTTAACTTGAAGGCACAGTTGACACACACACACACACACACACACACACACACACACACACACACACACTGCACACTCATTCACTTTACCCATCAAACAGACAGATTTGTATTTTATACTTTGGCTGCAAAATGTGGTTCGCATTGCTCTGCATGCATATGCGTCTACACTGTGTACTATTGAGTGTGCGTGTGTGTGTTTAACAATGTACTTATGTGAAAAGGCTGCTATTTGGAGCTAAAACAGGAATCCCAGAGGAGAACTGTGTCAGAGCTCTCTGTCTCTGTGTGAGACAAATTCATCAAGAGGAAGAAGTTCAGCAGAGAGATGCAGAGATGTATCAATGAGTAACACACATATTGATTTATAAGCTAGGAAAAGAGCAAAATCTCACATGGTCTATTATATGCATCGGGGTCAGACGTAGCGCTGCTTAAAATGAAGCGGCACCGAGGAGTGTCCTGTTTAAGGCAGATAGTTTTAGTCAGTGTTCTCTTTGATGAGTGTATGCTATCAGTTTTCTAACAGCCCTTCAGCCGCAGCAGGAGTCTCTGAGAAATACTGTACATCAAACAAACATTTCAAGTTGACTGCTAAATGGGAAGTTAGGGCCAGCAGTGGGCATGTCAGCATCGAAAGCAAAGGTCTAAAGGCTTAATTATGCTTTTGATGCTCCACAGCGTGCGCATGCTGTAACCACTTTTAAATGCTACAGTATATTTTTGTATGTGTGTGCCTGCTACACTTGTATGAGCCAACACATTCACATCTGAGAGAAATTGTGACCTGCAAAAAACTGAAAAAAACTATAGTTTAAAAACAGTACACCAAAAAAAATGGAGAACAGATTTTCAAAATTATTTTCAATTCAATTTTATTTATATAGCGCCAAATCACAACGAACAGTCGCCTCAAGGCGCTTTGTATTGTGGGTAAAGACCCTACAATAACACAGAGAAAACCCAACAGTCAAAACGACCCCCTACGAGCAAGCACTTGGCGACTGTGGGAAGGAAAAACTTCCTTTTAACAGGAAGAAACCTCCAGCAGAACCAGGCTCAGGGAGGGGCAGTCATCTGCTGCGACCGGTTGGGGCTGAGGGGAGAGAGACAGGACAAAGGGCATGCTGAGGAAGAGAGGCAGAGATTAATAATAATGATTAAATACAGGTGTATATATTTTAATTGCACATAAATTGCCCATTTATTTGGATAACATATTTTTAAATAAATAATGTGACACTATGTGGCTCAAAGTAATGGGCCACAGCTCTTAATCTTTGAATTCAGTCCCATTGCCACAGGTGTGTATGAATCGAGCGCCTACCCATGCAGTCTGCGATATTTGTGAAAGAGCTCACTGACTCCAAGCATGGCACTATAAGAGGATGCCACCATTACAAGTCAGCTGGTGAAATTTCTTCCCTCCTAGATATAGCTGTAAGTGGTATTATTGCAAAGGTCATGTGTTGAGGAACCACAGCAACTCAACCATGAACAGGCAGACCACGTAAAGTTGCAGTGCGGGGTCGCCGAGTGCTGAGGCACATAGTGTGTAAAAGTTGCCAAAGATCAGCTGACTCAATAACTGCAGTTCTAAACCTTCACTGGCATTAATACCAGCACAAAAACTGCACCAGGAGCTACATGGCTGAGTTGCTCTTGTAGGTGTAATTATAGGTGGTGCTCTACTTTTGTCCATATGAGGGTGTGTAATATTACCATTGTGTTTTGTACACATAAAAGTTTAGAAAAGAGGTTTTTCTTTATTGAAAATAATAAGTTAATAAAATTTGAGTCCCTCCACGCTAAACAGGAAATGACTTAAAATAAACCAGAGACTCTGCTGGATTATGTTTACAATATAGTGGTGAAAAGACTTCTAACTTAAATCTTTGAAATGCGACAGCTAGAGGCTACATGTTGTATTTAGCATTAACCAAAAGAGGAAATTTGTCATAAATTGGAGTGTTGAAGTGTAATGACCCAAATGCAAATGTGGGAGGCAGACTGAAAAAACAAAAGGAAACACTAAGGAGACACAGAGAGATTAAAAGAGGCTGAGACAAAGACTGAGAGGAAGGACAGAAATGTTTACACTCACAAGGTAATAAGAATGTAATGGTAACAAAGCATAGGTGAGGGTAATCAATGACAATGAAACAGGAGTGAAGTAAAATTAAACTCAAGACACAAGCGATAAAAGACCACAAAATAAAACCAGAAGTGAGCAACAATAACTGGAAACAAGGAAACACACACATGAGTAAACACAAGAGGAAGAAAGAGAGAAGAAACACTGATGGGAGATGAATAAACTCCATACATGCAAACACTGATAATGACTGATGTTATAACAAGAGGAAAAGACCTGTTAGACCTCAGTGTAAGTTTTGATACTGTTGACCATAACATTTTGTTGCAGAGATTACAGCATGCCATAGGCATTAAAGGTATTGTGCTGCAGTAGTTTGAATCATATTTATCTAATAGGCTCCAATTCGTTCATGTAAATGGGGAATCTTCTTTACACACTAAGGTTAATTATGGAGTTCCACAGGGTTCTGTGCTAGGTCCAGTTTTATTTACATTATACATGCTTCCCTTAGGCAGTATTATTAGAAAGCATTGCATCACATTTTCATTGTTATGCAGATGATACCCAGCTTTATCTATCCATGATGCCAGATGACACATCAATTAGCTTATGTCTTAAAGACATAAAGGCCTGGATGACCTCTAACTTCCTGCTTCTAAATTCAGATAAAACTGAAGTTCTTGTGCTCAGCCCCACAAATCTTAGAAACATGGTGTCTAACCAAATACTTGCTCTGGATGGCATTACTTTGGCCTCCAGTAACACTGTGAGAACTCTTGTCCTTCAATACACAGCAAATATGTAGGACTGCTTTTTTGCATTTGCGCAATATTTCCAAAATTAGAAACATCCCGTCTCAGTGATGCTGAAAAGCTAATTCATGCATTATTACTTCTAGGCTGGATTATTGCAATTCATTATTATCAGGCTGTCCTAAAAGCTCCCTGAAAAGCCTTTCATTTATACAAAATGCTGCAGCTCAGAGTACTGACAGGGACTAGAAAGAGAGCATATTTCTCCCATATTGGCTTCTCTTCATTGGCTCCCTGTTAAATCTAGAATAGAATTTAAAATCCTTCTTCTCACATACAAGGTCTTGAATAATCAGGCCCCATCTTATCTTAAAGACCTCATAGTACCACATCACCCCAATAGAGCACTTTGCTCTCAGACTGATGACTTATTTGTGGTTCCTAGGATACTTAAGAGTAGAATGGGAGGCAGAGCCTTCAGCTTTCAGGCCCGTCTTCTGTGGAACCAGCTCCCAGCTTGGATTCTGGAGACAGACACCCTCTATACTTTTAAGATTAGGCTTAAAACTTTCCTTTTTGATCAAATTTATAATTAGGGCTGTTTCAGGTGACCCTGAGCCATCCCTTAGTTATGCTGTAATAGGCCTAGGCTGCTGGGGCGTTCCTATGATGCACTGAGTGTTTCTTTTCATTAATTTCTTTTTACTCTGGGTATACCCCATTTTGCATTTAATCATTAGTTATTATTAATCTCTGACTCTCTTCCGCAGTGTATCTTTTGTCCTGTCTCTCTCCTCAGCCCCATGACTGCCCCTCCCTGAGCCTGGTTCTGCTGGAGGTTTCTTCCTGTTAAAAGGGAGTTTTTCCTTCCCACTGTCGCAAAATGCTTCCTTATAGGGGGTCATTTTAACTGTTGGGTTTTCTCTATTATTATTGTAGGGTCTTGCCTTACAATATAAAGCACCTTGAGGTGACTGTTTGTTGTGATTTGGCGATATATAAATAAAATTGAATTGAACTGAAGTGAATTAAAGGCTCATAATACTCAAGAATAATAGAAAATCAAAACTTAACAATAAAGACAACTAAGAACAAAATAAACCTAAAATCAATTAAAAAGTACTTAAAAATAAACACTTCAAACACTCAGGGAATAGACGGGCATCATGGGAAATAGCCTCTTTGCAAATTGCTCACTTGGTGCTGGAGATGTAGTGACGATATATGATTTAAATGCTTCTATATCAAGTTGTGCATTTTTCCTCCATGTAGAATTCCCCATGCTTTCCGGTTTATGCAGATTTTGTGTCACATTGAACATTATTTCTGGAACCCAGTGGCAGTCCTGTTATTATTCTTTCTAAGGTGGGTTGGCTTGTGATAAAAGTTACACGTTGAGCTGAGCTCATAATTATAATGTCACTTTTATCCGGCTGCTTCTCTAAGACACCCAAATTCTTTCTTTCTTTTTTTTTTTGGTTCTTGAAGGTATTTTATTATTTAAGTGTAGATTTGTGTCCCATCAGTGTGTCTCAGCACCTCCCAAAGAGATCAGGGCCAATTTCACAGCCAAGGATTAAGCTTCATCCCTGACTAAACTCATTTTTCCCCCAATGGAAACCCCCATTGAGACAGAAAATTACTCTCTGACTTGTAGCAGCATTTGTCTCTGATACATCCTCACACTCGTAGACATATACACACTCTTTGCTTCATAAGTTTGACAATGACTAATTATCTTTCAGCTTTCCTTGCAGCAGACTACAGTTGTAAAAGTTTTTAAAGTGTTTGTAACTGCTTACAAAATGAGACAGCCACCTCACGAAAAACTGACCTCAGAGAAAATTTTAATGCAACCAAATATGTATATATATATATATATATATATATATATATATATATATATATATATATATATATATATATATATATATATAGACTACACATATATAGACTACACACACACACACACACACACACACACACACACACACACACACACACACACACATATATATATATATATATATGGTATTTTAATGCTATTAAAATACCAGCATACACATGCACTGCAAACATATGCTGTGGCACTTTTTTTTTCTCCAAAGCAAATCCACATTGCTTTGGAAGTCTTTCATCTCCTTTAGTTCCAGAGTTCGGCTGAGAACTTCTTTTCCCTGGCGTCCGACCGCAGCGTGTCCAGCAGCATTAGGTTATCTACTCTCGTTGGATTAGCCAATTTTCTCTGGGTCGGAGAATATGTGAGAGAGTCAAGCAGCTCTGGCAGAGCAGAACAGGCTGCGGCTTGGCCTGCCTGAGGAAGTTCAGTAAGCAAGTTTGCATTAATGCACATAAATATTCAGGACAAATGCTCTCCACCCTGCAAAGGTTTTTAGCATTTATAGTACACGGAGTCATCAGAAGTGTAAGTCTTATAAGGAGATGATTAAGAACAGATGCACAGTGCAGTGAAAGGCTTTTTTTTTTTTTTTTTTACATAATTTTAAACAAAGAGTTGGAACATATTTTTGTATATTTTCAGTATTTAAATCAAAACCTGATAATAGTTGAAGGAGGGATCCCCAAGTGAAGTAGACACTGGTGGAGGTCTAGTGGTTCTGAAACTGAGAAGGAGTCTGTGACGCCAGTGTTCACTGTATCAAGGTGCTGAGATAATGGAGCTTATTAGAATATGAAACAAAATCAAGATTACTTGGACCTGGAGAATTCTGACATCCTTAGTCGTCTTCAATCATTCTGATAATCGGAACCACCTCAACTGGCTCCTTTCGATGCAGAGGCGTAGTAGTTCTCTGAGCCCCTCCCGAATGACTGCACCCCTCACTCTATATCTAAGGGAGAGGCCAGCCAGCCTTTGGAGGAAGCTCATTTCTGCCACTTGCATTTACGATCTCAGTCTTACTACCCAAAGCTTGTGACCATAGGTGAGGGTAGGGATGTAGACTGACTGGTAAATAGACAGCAGAATTGTATTTATTTTTATAGAAATAGAAACTTTAGGGTTGAATGAAGGACATTCGTGAGCTTCATCAAGCTTATAGTATAAGTGTTTTAGAAGGTTTAAGAGCACATTTAGCCTCACAAAAGCATTGCATTGCAACCCCCCCCCCAAAAAAAACCTCCTTATTGCTCCAACATAACAGTACTGGAGAAGGAAATGAGTTGATCCTGGCTTGAGTAAACCTTACCTCAGCAAAATGCAGCTTTATCTGGTGACATACAAATATTATGAGTAGAATATCTTTACGCACTTCTTGCATTGTTTATTCTTTGCCCTGACGTAAGTAGATGCAGGGCAACTTTATTTGACAGGGCTGGCAACGTTGAGTCCCTCCACTCCAGCAAGTTAATTGATTCGCCCGGCAACATGAAGTAAAAACACAGAATAACTAACCCTCTGCCGATCAGCCAATCAGTGATCAATGTAGATCAGTTATCGTCACCACCACTGAAGTTCAGCAATATTAAGAGGATAAAGCACCAGGCATTACACATAGCCTATATTAAAAACATTTATTTAAATTAGCTGCACATTTTTTACAGCTGGAAAATGTAAAGACTCAGTTAAAACAACAATGAAACTTCCTAAATCATTTCCATATTTAGTTTTTTTTTTTAACAAAACCACTGGAGATAGGCAAAAGAGGCCAGTGCTGCACCAGAGTTGTAGGTGTGCAACCCCTGATGTAGCCCCTTGTCCCATTGCACTGTTGTTGTAAGATAAGTTGTTTTATCTGCAATGTCTTTTAACCAAAGTGCAAAAAAAAAGAAAAAAAAATCCTCACTGTGTTGTTTTCCTTTGCCACAGAAGCAGATTTGGCCTCAGTCTCCTCATGCAGCTGGGTGGGATTACTCATCCCAGCTTTTATCAAATTACGTCTTGCGATATGGTTTCCCACGCTTCCCGTCTGTGCATGTGGTGATGTCATGAAGCAGCAGCAGTAGTGCATCTCACACTAATGACATGTGTTGTTGTTACTCCAGGGGGCTCCTCATGGGCAAGTCTTCAGGGTGTACTTTAAAAGCTGCCAGCACCCAGTTTCGAATGTTGTGACATAGCTGGGTGAAAGTTCACTTGGATTCGGGAGGTTCACAGAATAATGTTAGCTTGGAGGTTTTCAGCTGAGAGAAACACAAAAAAATTCATGTGATTCCCAAACATCATCAAAGCCACATCCTGATGATCCAAAAACACTTCTTTATATACGTCTTATGTCCCTCTAGGTTTAGGAATTCAAGTTGTTTAAGTTGTGCATTCCATTCTCGACCAGCAGTAGTAAATGAACAAAAGGAGCTTCAGATCCTTTGAGAAGGCCTTGTTATTACAGCGTCCCCAATGGCTTTAAGCCTTAAATTATCTGTTCATGCCACTGGTTGAGTAAACCATGAGAAAGATTTGGTTCCTATCCCCCCTGAGGTTCGTCTTTCAGTATCTCTCCTTATACTTGTTCCAGATTTATAATTCATTTGCTGTGAGAGCTAGCTATTCCTTTTATTTCCAATGTTTCACAGTTCATTTTGTAACTAAATCCCTCTACCAAACAAAAGCGACCCGGTACAGACGTCGCCACGGACTCTGCATCCCCGCTCTTTGGAATGAATTGGCGGTGGTTTGCTTGTGTATTTGTATTGTTCTTTGGCTTTGAGGGGAGCTAAATGTTTAACCACCAACAAACAGCACTGATTATTATTTGATTAAGGGGCTACAGGGTAAGACTGCAGGAGGCAAATGAAATTAAACAGCATAATAGAGCAGAACTAAACACCAAAACACTGGGTAGACCTAATCCTCCCTCAGCACAACAATGCGGAGCAGTGCCTGTGTCACTGTCACTATACACACACACACACACACACACATATATATATATATATATATATATATATATATATATATATATATATATATATATATATATGTAATTTTGTCCTCAGGTCCCAGTGTTGTCCAGTGTTGCCCATGTAATAGTTATAAAACTGTATCTAACTTTATTAAAATGAACACATTAAAAAAATAAACATGTAATATAAAAAATAAATAAACTGTAAAATGTGGAACTTAAAAAGGGGCACAGTGGTGCCACAGCAGTAACTGTGTTTCGCCACCAAGGCACAGCATGAATTTGTAAGTGCAAAGAGGTTAAGAACTTGGTCTAGGAATAGAACTCGCGTCACAGGTGGGCTTTGGCTGATGGCGCTATTATTTAAAAACAGGGTTGAGTTGATTTTTGAAAGGCTCTGTTTAAATACGTTGTACTGTCTCACACCCCAAGATACAAAGTGATAAATGTGGTGAATTTAGTTTTATTCCTCCTCCTTCTTTCTATTTTTTTGTATTTTTGTTTTTAAACAGGGGTCAACCGGAATATAAACAAGCCACACTTTAAAATAGTCTTTTCTCGTTGCTTTTGTCAGTGCATTGCTACTACTTCTCAAAATGAGAAGGCAAAATGTAAAGAAAAATTAGTAACAAGACTTTTGAGTCGATTCAGATTTTAGAAGAATCGGCTAAACAGAGACAGTTGACATGTAATTGGCATACAGTACTGTGCAAAAGCCTTGAGCCACCCCTAATTTCTCTTTTTTGCTAGGAAAATGGGAACTAGATGCAGATATAGTTTTCCAGGTTTCTTGAAGGACATTCACCTGAACTTTCAGGATAAATAATAAGCATGATTTTTGGTTCCCTGCAATTTGCTAATGTGCAACAGTTATGAAGTAATACTACCGTATTCTTACCCTTTATTCGCTTACAAGCGACCCACCCAGCTAAGAGAAAAGACCAGCATCAGCAGTTTGCTCAAATTCCTAAAGGCATATTTACTCATGTTTAACAGAAGAGGCCTTGCGGTTGAGTGAGTTATGTACATGTTATTGTTGGTCACAGTTCATTTTTGTGTCAGGCAAACACATGCACAGTCTTACAGCTCAAACAGATTGAATTTTCTGGCTAGCTGCACTGTCAGGCCTGTCTTGTTTAACAGTTTAAACTGAGGAAGGAACATGTTCTGCAGCCTGTTAGTTTAACCTGAGGGCCATAAACCCAATAATAAATTATAAAAGCAGCTATCAGCCAAATAAAACATGGCAGAGATCTGATACTTCCAGCTGAAGTCAGCATTGTTTTTACAAAAGCAGAATGAAATCCTGAGTCCAGGATCTGGCTCGCAGTCTTTGAGCATATTGGTAACAATCTGGACAGCCCAGCTTTACCCTGAGCAGGACGACAGTTGTACCAAACTGGGATCTCCTGTTGCATAACAATCTGTATTATAGACTGAAAAATAATAATAGAATTGAGCGTTTTTCTCCATCTGACCTCAGGCTCCAGAGGAAAAAAATCTGCTGCAGATGTGATCTATATGCAAGGACAAATTTGCATTTGAATCAGTGTTATGAAGGGTTTTTAAATGCGCTTCATTATTTTCAGTTTTTAGTTACTGTAAACAATTCTGCCCAGTCTCATATCTAAATGTAAAAAGTCATCTCTTTTCCCATGCTCATGGGTGAGAATTGTCCTGTCTTTCAGTGACACTGACCTTGAAATGACTTTATTGCAATAGGAAGAATGTTTCACTGCAGCACTTAAACTTCATGTATACTGGAAGCGGTTCAACGATGTGACGACCAGAGACCATAGGAAGTGAGGAACTTCAAGAGACTATGGGCAAAATAAGTAATGGAGATCAGAAGTGGACGGGACCCCACATAAACTTTTCTCTACTTGCAGGCCAGTGACTGAAGTGACTTCCAATGACAATGAAGAGTATTGTTCCTTGAAATGTGGCAGCCATTGTAATTTAATCCAAACCTTGAGCTAAACCAATAGTTTTTGTTGCCTAAACATAGAAACAACTAGTGATGATTAATCAACCAATTAAAATAACAAAACTGAAGCTTAAAAATCTGCTATGCAATTGATGCACACCACTGACAAACCCTCCTCCACGATCCAATTGCAGACTTTTTAGGCCCTTTTTTTGAGTGCATGAACAAAAATCAGTACATTCAATTCAGATGAAACCCTGTGTCCTGGGACACGAACCAATAGCCTCAAAGTCGAACCACCTGAGACTTTGCTGTGCATTTAAGCACAAGGGTCTGGCATGCAGCTACCATTGTATGAAAATATGAAAGACATAACCACCCTGATGTCCCAGTAGGAACCTCAAGCTGAGCATTTTCTCCATCGTCACCTGTATTTTAAAAAAGGACATGATGATCAAGGGCTGGGGCTGATGGAGAGACCACACGCTCTTGTGACTGATAGGTCATTAACCAATGAACATATCTGGCTAACCCCCCTTCCTGATGCTATTAAAGTCCATCCATCCATCCATCCATCCAGCACGCTTATTATTAAATCTGTTTTGATTCAAATGTGCAGTCTTTATCAGTGAACTGATACGTGTAGGGATCTGTAAATGGGACATTTTAACAAACAGTTTGAGTTTGATGCGCTAAGATTTCAATCCCCCCAAAAAAACAAAACACAGAAGCTTCTTTGTGTTGAACCTATGATAACAGTTATTTAATGCTTTGTGTGGATCTGGAGGAGCTTCAGCAAGTCACAGTAAACCTGTTGCACTCTGATGATGCCACAGTCATTAAGATTACTTTGGCTTGAGTTGGGGAAATACAGATTTATAATAGCTACACAAACTGGGCTGCAGAGGGTCAGATGCATCAGGTAGAGTGTGGGATGCAGAGATTTGGGAGCTTCGTGTTAGGAGCTAATAATAAAACTAATAATGAATTGTAATTTGTATTGTATGGGGAAACAATGGCCTAGAACAGTGGTCTTTTAAAGCTCACTGAGCTGAATCCTGTGTGAAGGCGAACAAAGTGTTTCACTGTGTTTAGACGTTGTGTGCAGTTGTTGCATCAGTGTTGCCGTCGGGTTGATACAGCTTTAGGCAGACGAGGGAGCGCTGTGAACTAAGTGATTAATTTTTAGGTTTTGGCGTTGTACGTCATCAGACCTTCTTGTTTGTTTGTTCCCAAGCTGCCACAGTCTCTCCCTCCTTTTCTGCATTCCGAGTGCTTCCATCCTCTTATTTTCTGTCCTTTCCTTCTGGTTTCTGTCTATATATGGATAGCTATGTGAGTTTGACACTGATGATGAATAAGCACTTCACTGAGAGCGAAGGAAAGAAAGACGGGAAGGTGTAGGAAACACTTTCCTGAGTTGGGGGATGTATTTCAGAGGGAGACATGGGGGTGAGATAGAGGTGTAAAAAAGAAGGGAGAAATGGTGAAAATAAAGAAAGAGGCAGAGATCTGGAATAATATCTACAATGTTCCCGTGCCTCATGCGGCCCTCCTCACCCTGTTGAATTCCCCCCTCCCCGCCCATCACCAAGACCATATTATCTATCCCAAACCAGAGTTACATAACTAGATTGGGGTTCTGGGCCAGAAATGCCCTTATGTAACCCCCACTCTCTCACACCGCACTGTTGCCACACTGGAAATGTTTAGTTCGGGTAATAATTGAAGAATTTTATTACAATTATAATGAAAAAGAACTCTTAAATCTCTGTGAAATCATTATTAAAATTTTTTTTTAGTATTTGTTTATATTACTTTTTTGTTTATTACTGGTTCTAACAGTCAGGCTTAACTGGAGGTGCACAGCAGACGCTTTGCTTGCCAGCAGCACAAAATGGCAAAAAGAGGTGAATAACTAGACTGTGAGGAGGAAGAAATGAGTAATGCCACATTTATGTTGAGCCAAGGAGGATGTAAATATGACCAGCTGAGAAAAATTTACAGTATAGATATGAGGCATGTCTAATGGAGTCTTCCTCAGTTCTTGACGATAAGATCGGAGGTGTGATATTTGCAGGTTTGCTGTGTGCAGTGTTTTTCTTGTAATTTTAAAGAATTAAAAAAAAGGTTTCAAACTACTGTCTTCTGGGCGAGTGGTTGAAAAAGACCATTCACTGGGTTTGCACCACCTCACTTGGTAATTCTGGAGTACTAGATCAACCATTCCCAAATTTTACACCGTCACACTCCTTTTTGAAATCTGAAAATCTTTATTCACAAGTCTGATGATCACGTGACTCTCCATTAACTGCAGCTGAGACCATAAACTGAAAGCTGTTTTCCCACAGACTTCTATAGGACCGGAAGTCTTTCTCCAGCCACAGTCTCTGGAGCTTGAAAAAAACCTATTTGGTTTGAAAACTGAAGAAGCCTTTTGGATGAGAGGTGAAACAAAAAGAAGTCTAGTCGCCTTTTTTCCAAGCTTCAGAGACTACTGTGACCTGGATGACTGAGAACCCACACAGAAATACTTCTGCAACTACAATTATCACCATTTGGTGATCTTCAGATGGAATGCAGATTTTAGACACTTGGAATGTGGAATGTGCCCACACTTTAGGAATCACTGTTCTAGACAATACCTGGTAGAGCTGCATGTGCAAATACAAATTTCTGAATGGTGGTTAAATGGTCTTTAAGCAGCTCCCCATGGTACAAAATCTGTGATGTCCTGGTAATTATCTTGAACGTATCTCCTGTTGTGTCCTACATGTAAAAAAAAAAGGTCAACTGGACAACGACCAAGGATGATTTCATTACCTGATTCTAGCTCAGCAGTTAGTGCGACAAGTTGGAGATTGTGTTGTCAGGTAACCGCTAACATCTAGAACTGTGCATGCATTCAAAAAATAAAAAAAAGAACAGCAATCATATGTAGTAGCAACTGTAGTGTCATGGGGAGTTTCATGATACACATTTCATGTAACACAATGTTTTAAATGTCCCAGCAGTGCAAAGCTGTGCTGGCTTGTGAGATAAGGATTTGTATGGTTCTTTCTGTGGTGAGCTCAGGATTGCTATTGCTAATATATTTTAATGCTTGCCACATTTCCTTATCAGACAAACAGTAATCTGGCTGTGGGGGGTGGATTAGCAGATTAACAGCACCCTTTAGCACGCACAACACACACACACACACACACACACATGCACACACAAATAAACGAATGTGCACATTAATGCACATTTCCTTTGGGATTAATTCAAGCTCAAGACTGAAGGTGACAACGGTCAGTCCCATCTTGGTGCCAAAGTAAGATGAAGCTGGTCGGGCAGTATGTTGTTTTGGAGGTTTTATGTGATGACTGACGACAGTGGGAAAGTCGCCTCTTGTAGTTGTTGTTTTTCCATGATGGAAAAACAGGAGGAGATTACAAAGACAAACTATTTACACTAAAAGCCACTGGATTAGAAATCCAAATGTGGGCTAATGACCTGCAGCAGCAGATTTGTTGTTCCTAATTATTTAGGTAGGGCAGCACAGTGGTGCGGTGGTTAGCACTGTTTGGAGTTTGCATGCTGTGTGGGTTCTCTCCGGGTACTCTGGCTTCCTCCCACAGTCCAAAGACATGCTTGGGGTGTAGGTTAATTGGTGACTCTAAACTAGCTGTAGGTTGTGACAGACTGGCAACCTGTCCAGGGTGTGCCCTGCCTCTTGCCCTATAATAGCTGGGCTCCAGCCCAACCACAACCCTGAAAAGGATAAGCAGAAGTGAATGGGTGGATGGATGGATGGATTTTCTTTAATTCATTCAGTGCTTATTGTTTCTTGTTTTTGTTTAATCGCTTGACTCTGTGTTTAGTTTTTAGTTCTTTTTACTCTTGTAATCTGGTTTTCTTTAGGGTTTAGGATAGTATGTATTTTATTTCTAGTATTTTAGTTTAGTCTGGTCTCCCTAGTGAGTTCTTGCATCTTATTATTCTTCTCTGTTATGTGATTCCCCTTTTAGTTGCTTCCTGTTTTATTTTGTTAGTCCTCTGTCTTGCTTAGTTTAAACTGTGTCTTACCTCGTCTCTATTTAAAGCCTCGGTTTGCCTTATTTCTTTGCTGAGGCTTCCCTTGGTTTCTTTTCCCCATGCCCGTGTGTACACTGAGTGGGTTTATGTTTTTGCTGCCTGTTTTTTATTACTTGCATCACCTCAATGAAGTTTAGTTTTTTGTTTGTTTTTTAAAAAAAAAAGAAATCTGCATCTTCATTTTACACATTATGACATGCGCATTATACCTTTTTTTGGTTACCATTCTTTTAAAAAGTAAATATCTAAGATTGTTTCAGTTTCATTCATCTGTTCATTTTTCCTTGTAGTTCATTTTTTGTTGTCAGCCAACACTGGAAGTCTGTTCTCTGTTGATAGATGCATCACGGTGGTAAATCATTGAATAGTTGTCTTCCTAAAGAGGTGCTATTATACTAATTTCCAGCTACATATTTTTATTAATGTGTACTGAAACAAGTGCCTTACACAATGCTCAGTAACAGTTCTCCCTCCCTTCTCCTGCTGGTCTGCACTTAACACTGCGCTGAACAGTCTGGGGTCAAGTAGGCTCCAGTTTGTGTCAGCATCTCAGCTCCTTTGTCACGTGCTCTCCGCCTCTCTTTCATGCACACAAATGCTTTTGAAATGCAGAGCACAGGTTTATTTGGGGAAGCAGTGACACTGTTAAAAGGAAAAAACTTTGCTAATTGCTTAACAATTATGTGAGGGGACAAAGGCGGTTGTTGTTTGAGGAAGCATTGGAGATCTGCGTACTGTGACCGGCACTCAAACTAGCATAACTTTATTCGTCAATCACGCTCGGGCACGGTGCAGCTAGGCTGCTGTGATTATGCCTGTAGTCACTGGTAGAGTAGCTTTGCATGACTCACAGTTCAAAGTAATCATTATTTATCTTATAATGGGCTTTGCTGCAGCGCCTCAGTTCATCCTCTGCTGGAAACAAGTTTTTTTTTTTTTTAAAAAAAAGCTCCTCTCCCTCTAAAGCCACCCTCCCTTCAAGCCAACTTTCTTTTTAATTGGCTTTCCCTCACAAACAAATTATTTGGGAGAAGCTGCTGTGCTCACAGCCAGAGCTGTGGCCATGTAAGGCTATCATCCCTCACTGACACCATACAGGGCCAAGAGTGGGAAAAAACTGGGAAACAGGATTTATGCTGTGTTCCATTTGAATTGGGAAATTAGAAATCCCGACTTCCCACGCCAACTCCAGTACAAGATGGCAGCATTGAGCGCAAACGGTAGTAAAACTGTAGATCTTGTAGTCTGTGTGTATTTGTGACTCGCTAAATAAGCCGTACACAGAGCAGTGATCGGGCGCTATCCTTGAACGTGCTGCAGCCGGTCACAGATGGCTGTTTTTAAGCATCGAAGACCAGGCCCTGTCTTGTACTCCAGGTATTGCTAGTGAATGTCTCTACGTCGATGGGAGCAAAACAAGCTCTGTGATTCGAACTAGTGCTACTGGAATGTGGTTGACTCAGGTGTGACATCACTCCCAGCTCCAATTATCCAAACTGAGCACAGCAGTAAAGCCTGAGCTTTTGGCTCACGGGGATTCCTTACACATTCATTGACCTCACTGATCCTTGTTTGAAATTATGTGTAATGTAAGCATCCGCCACTGTATCAAGTATTTATGATGGAAAACAAGGAAAAAATATAACGGGTCCCTTTTCAATATCCATATGTCATAATGTGCATTAAATGCAGGCAATCTTGGACTCAAAATGCAGGACTCAGGGGAGGAAAAGGGAAGTGAAAAAGCTACTTTAATGTGAATTATTCCATCCAGCAATCCATCCTGTTCCACAAAATGCAAACAGGGCTGACTAGCATCAAAATGAGGAGCATGAACAGAATACCGCACAACATATGATGGTACGATGCAACAAGGAAGACAGAAGACAGAATTACTAAGAATCAAAGAGGTGCGATACATAACACAACAGAAAACTCTTCACCTCTCATCCGAAAGGTCTCTTCAGTTCTGATGGCACCCCACTAGGGGTTGTCCCCTTGCAAGGGGGTCCTGAGGTGAGAGGTGAAATAGCTGCACGAACCAAAAAGACCAGTTGCCACCTTTTCAAGTGCAGTCAAAAAAAAAACTACAATGGGAGAGGGGCTGTGGCTGTGGTGGTATAATGGATTGGCAGTTCAATCCCCAGTGTTTACTTTGGAGTAGAAATGTGCTATACAAGTACCAGCCCGTGGTGTACCTTTTTATTAGACCTGCATTTGCTCTTTGTTTTTTAGATCGATTTCTTTTTCCTACCGTCATTAATATTTGGCTGTGTGGACAAACGGACTTGAAGCTGTGACTCAAATGTGGACTTTGTGTGTCTTTGCTATCCTACTGATATGGGGTCGAATTAAAGAAGAAATAGCATCAAACAACAGGTTGAATCATAAATGTAACCCCTGCAGGGTGAAAGGCTAACGATAGTTTTTACTATGTGGTCAGTTACAAATGAGTAAATCTTCTTTGACATTTATGCCACTGTGTGTGCGTGTGTGTGTGTTTGTGTGTGTGTGTCTGCTCTATGTGGTGGATTACAGTGTAATCTGAGTTATTCCCCTGACTTGCACTCTGAGGAAATGAGCACACACACACACACACACACACACACACACACACACACACACACACATACACACACAGAGCTACAAACACACATTTTTACGCATCTGAGTATAATCTGCGCTCGTCCTGTCAGAGTCCTCGCTCAGTGGGGATCATTAAAGAGCAGTTAATTACCCATAATCCTCAGTAGGCCAGATGTCTGCTCTGTTGGAATGATCTGAATTCGTGTGCCTTCCTTTCCTCATATTTTCACCTCAACACTCGTGCTTGTTTTGCTTTTATTGCCTGTTGTTTCTTCCTGTTTATTTGTGTTGTTCCTTCCTCTTTAAAATCCCTTTCTTACCTGCTGTCTTTCAACCCTTGTTGGGGTTTGTACACTATTTGTACTCTCTCTCTCTCTCTCTTTCTCTTGCTGTTGGTTTCTCTGCCCACAAATCTGCCTCCTCCTCTCTCCTCTCTCCCTCCTCCCTCCTCTCTCCCTCCTCCCTCCTCTCTCCTCCCTCCCTGCCTCTCGTTTCTGTTCACACTCACTTGGATCCAGAGACACTCCAGAGTTGCTGACTTGTTGCAGCCATCACAAAATCAGACTTTAGTCCCAGCCTGCTGTCCGAGCCACTGTAAGGTACCGTAGAAATCTGAATCAGTGTGTGACTCAATGCATTCATTGCTTTTGTTTGCAGCATTGAGCATCTGCAGAGCCTGCAGAGGTGAAATGGTGCTTCTACAGGCTTTGAGCTGTGCTAACTGCTGGATTTGTGAGGTTTTATTGTCTTTGTGATAACTTGCACACATGCTTTTCAACTGGGTTAAACTTGCATCAAGTTATTTGGTTACAGAGGAAAATTTTTCCAATTATGTTTCCCCAAAGAGGCTTTGAAGTGATAAATTACTCCCACTGCAAGCTGACAGCTGAACAACAAAGTGGCGCTTGAAGAGGATTTTTATTGAGTTTTTAATCCAAATTTAGATTAATTAAATACGCATTTCACTGTTCTTTTGTGACCTGGGGAATGTCACCTGACAAAACACAGTAACTGATCTTCATCTCTGTGGAGTCAATATAATAATTAAGGCACTTCAATTTTTGCTTAAAAGCCAGGCTTGACAGTTTCATACGTTAGTTTTTTGTTTTTATATTCAATTTTGAATATATTGAGCTTAATTTTCTATTCAATTTTAGTAGCGTGCAGCCTGGATAAACAGTTAAACATAAAATTTATAGGGATTAGCATTTAACATGAGCTTTTGGCACATAATCAGTAAATTTCAATCTACCTATCTGCTGACAGTGGCCGGGCTATAACAACAGCTGGTTATAAGCTAACATTATGCCAGCTAATGTTAGGCTCTGATAAACTGTTTGATTACATTCTCACCTTGTTTGAGAGTTTATTCTCTAATTGCAGAGTCTGGTGATATTAGCTCCGCTTCGAAGAACGCTGCAGTAACACAAACAGCGGCGCTTACTGACAGAAAAGTTCAGAATATACTCGACAGGGTGACTGGGGGGTAAAAATGTCAAATATATTAAAATAGAGAGAGTACAAAATTTTTTTTTTTCATACACAAACAATAGCAGAAACTTGCCAGAAAGTGATGTTTCCAATGTTTCTGTGTATTTTATGTGTAATATGTTTGTTTATATTGCTAGAGAGGGTGTGGTCAACAGGATTTATGAAGGATGTCTGAGATAAATGTGACAGATTATAGGCCAACAAATCATTTACAAAAGTTTACATACTGGCAGTCATTTTTTTGGCACGACACCGCCTGTCCGTGGCTGTGATGGAGGGTTACAGAGGGTTAAATGAAGCGATCAAATAAGGACACTTTGCAGGTTGTAAACGAGCGAGCGGACGAGGACACGATCACGGTGCATAACCTGCAACGTGTGACAGTGTGGCTGAAAAGCCAGCAACATGACTTTAAACTGTGCTTTAAATATTTACTGAGATTTCACAATAAAACCAACAGAAATTACCAAAAAATCACCACCATAAACCAACCCCTGAGTTTGTTTCTGTGATGAAATAAATCCCATTGAATAAAATATCAAACCCTCATAAACAGACACACTGAAGATTTATTTAGAGTTAAGACTAAAATTCAAATCCAGTCAAATCTAGATTAACCACATTTGACTGAACCAGGAGCAGCTCAGAGGAAGGAACGTAGCTCATGGCTGTCCCGTTTGATGATTTCTGGCACTGGCAGGATGAAGTCGTCAAAATTCAGGCAGCTGCCTCTTACCACCAGTGTTCAGTGTATCTTTATAAAGCTTCTAACGCTCTGACATACACGACATGAAATAAAAATCAAAAGTTTCTCAACACTTTTTTTTTTTTAGTCTGAGCAGGGCCTCTGCTTCAAAAGCAACCTCGAATAACCTCAGCGAGGTTTTCAAACTTGAAGTGACTCAGCTGGAAAATAGAGGCGCTCTGATCAGAATGAGTTTTGGGCCGGCAACAAATAAACCCCCAGACGTAATATCAGGTTTAATTTTCTTCCTTAACAAAGGTTTCAGCACTTTTAATACTCGCCCTGCGCGGGCTGAAACAGAAAACAAGTCGCTGTAATGCACCTGTCTTTCATTTGCCGGAACAGGACGAACAGGTAAATCATTCCTCTGCTTGTAGCGAAGGGGGAAATATCTGGTGAGCAGGGTACGGCAGAGGTAAACAAAGCTTGAGTGCTGAGAAAGAAAAGGGAGGCGAAGCTCTGGTTTGCTTTGTTTTGATCCCGCGTTTCTCTGAAAGCGGCCTCTTGCTTATTATGAGAAGGTTTTGCTTGGCATGCACCGATTGTTAGTTCAAGGCTGGGCCAAGTTGGTAAATATTATGGGCGCTGCGGTGAGATTTGAACAGCAAAAGAGAGAAAGAATCAGATTTCTTACCACCCTTTGGTCGGCCCGTGTGAGAGCTGGGGGGATGTTGAAGGGAAAGCTTGGTCATCCTCGTGTGAATATGGCATGGCGAGAGACGGGGGGCAAGTGGCTAGTGGGGGAAGTAAAGTTTTCTCACCTTGCCTGACTTTTCTGGGATAGAGACCAAGAGAAAGAGATGGTGCTAAGGGGTGTGTGTGTGTGTGTGTGTGTGTGTGTGTGTGGGCGTGTGTGAAACATTAAAAAACAAAAAGACAGAGGGGGGGTTCAAAGAGAAGAGTGTGATAAAATGATCTTTCAGCATATGACAGAGCTTTAAACAGGGAGAAAGACGGAGAGCAAACGTCCCCGTAATTCACAGCCATAGCTGACGAGATGTGGCCGCCTGTGTGAAATTGATGCTGCCGACTTAACGAGATGTTCTGAAAAATGGCTGGCGCAGAAAAACAGCCAGAATCAGCAAGAAAGGGAACGGCTTGCTCTCTAACGATGTTCTGTTCCGCCCTCCGGGCCTCGCAGCTGTTACATAAGCGTTTGGATTGAAATTTGAGAGGGGAAAAAAAAAAAGAAGAAGAAGCTAAAAGCAGTCTTTGTGGGAGGTCCAGGGATGAACCTGGATTAGTGATGGTTTAGAGATATTTGTAATAGGGAATTTGGCAGATTTCATTGAGCAAATATGCCAGTGAGAACTAAATGCCAACAAAAGGGGGAATGAGAAAAAAGACAGGAATGCAGATCTTGTGACAGCATCCATCCACCTGCTCTAAGTGTCTGTGAGAAGGGCATGAATCCAGCTCCAGTGCTGCAATCCCATCTGCAGGGGGTGCTGAGGAAAAGTTTAATCAGATGCACTTTCGTAACTTTATCTGAGCAGCTGACCTGACCTAAGCTCTGTTTTTTTTGTGCATGTGAGACACTGTGTGTATATACAGTACATATATATATATATATATATATATATATATATATATATATATATATATATATATATATATATATATATATATATATATATATATATATATATATATATATATATATATATATATATATATATATATATATATGATATTTTTCGGGAATAAGTAGATTTAGGCTTCATAAAGCTCATAAAGGAGAATTTCCCTCAGTTCTATTAATTAATGTCATACCATTTCACTGTTGGGCCTCAACTTTTGTTTCTTGCAGAAGTAGAAGGCAGAGAAATGAGCATCATCCATTCTGCAGCACACCCTTGAAACACAATGCTCTTCATTAAAGAAACAGCAATAATGATGCTAATAAAGTGGAAAATAATCTACTAAAATATGCCTTTAGGGGAAGGAGATGAGCTGTGAAGTCATTTTTCTCCGTTTTACTGCTCAAGCTGTTAATGCTGTGATGGCTTCTGGCAGAAGAAGCGTGCAAGTAAACATTCCCATGAAACCACAGCGAGTCCATTCTCGTTTCTCTGCAAGTAAACAGACTGTAGCTATTGTGCTGGAATCTTCATCTTCATTTTCTCATTGTTGGTCTTATCTGTGTATCAGCATGCAGAGAAATAAATGAGACCAAACCGGATCTGTCAGAGATGGTGGCATAAATGCAGGCAGTCAAGATTTTATTTTAATTTGCTGGTGTCTTGTGAAAACATATCAAGTATTAGCTGCTAAACTCAAGGCAAAAATGTATCTTGTCTTACAAACGACATGCACTCACCTGCCTCTTTATTAGCTACATCTGTTTCCCTGTTCATTAATGCAAATGAAGCCAGCCAATCACATGGCAGCAACTCAGTGCACTTAGGCATGTGGACATAGTCAAGACGACTAGGTTCAACCCGAGCATCAGAATGGAGATAAAAGGTGATTTAGGTGACTTTGAACACAGCATGGTTGTTGGTGACAGACAGGCTAGTCTGAGTATTTCAGACTGACCCTGGGATTTTCTCATATAACCATCTCTAGGGTTTACAGAGAATGGTCTGAGCAGCAGTTCTCTTGGTGAAAATGCCTTGTTGATGCCAGAGAAGAATGGCCAGACTGCTTTGAGTTGATAGGAAGGCAACAGTACCTCAGATAAACACTTCGTCGCAGCCAACGTATGCAGAAGAGCATCACTGAATGCACAACACAGCAAACCCTGAAGCAGATGGACTACAGCAGCAGAAGGCCACACTGGGTGCCACTCCTTTTGGCTAAGAACAGGAAACTGAGACTACAGTTTATACAAGCTCAGCAAAAACAGACAATAAGAGATTGGAAAAAAGTTGCCTGGTCTGTTGAGTCTCGATTTCTGTTGTGACATTCAGATGGTAGTGTGAGAATTTGAAGTAAACAGCATGAAAGCATTGATCCAGCCTGTCTTGTATCCACTGTTCAGGCTGGTGGAAGTGGTGTAATGGTGTGGGGATTATTTTCTTGGCACACTTTGAGCCCCTTAGTACCAGCTGAGCATCATTTAAACCCTGCAGGCCACAGTGTACCCATCTTCTGATGGCTGCTTCCAGCAGAATAACACGCCATTTCACAAAACTCATATCATTTCACACTGGTTTCTTGAACATGGGAATGAGTTCACTGGACTCAAATGACCTCCAGAGTCAGCAGATCTCAATCCCATTGTGCACCTTTGTAATGTGGTGGAACGGCAGATTCGCATCATGGATGTGCAGCTGACACATCTGCAGCAACTGTGTGATACTATCATGTCACTAAACATAGTTCTTTTGGCACGTAATGTTTTGGAGTACAGCTTATCATTGTATTTTTCTATCAGCTTTATGTCAGGATGTTTGATGCAGCAGAGAGGAGGAGGAGGAGGAGGAGGAAGAGAGGGTACAGAGCAGAGCAGGACAGGAGGAAGAGCAGGAAGGATCAGGCGGATTTATCTGAGTGCATTCTTGTTCTGGTGGATAAATAAAAGGACACAGAGACAGAAAAACTTGTACAGCATGCATCGATTTCTGTTGCGTTTAACGAGCATGGAGCTATTCTTCTGACATGCTAAATTATGGAAAATACATTGAATGTAATTGAGCTGGATGGCAAAATAAAATTATAAGATGACAAAAGGCAGAAAGAAATAATCAAATTGAGGTATGGTCATAACAAATAATGGAGAGATGGGGACGAGAATAGTTTTGGGATATGAAAGGACAAGAATGGCCTCCAGTGCTCTTTACTCTCTGCTCCTGCCAAATGGAAATAATTTGCAGGCTCCCTGTGTGTGTGTGTGTGTGTGTGTGTGTGTATGTGTGTGTGTGTGTGGCGGTCAGTTTGCACTTAACGGTACCTTTTCTTTTTTATTTCTTAGTCAACCAAAATGTAATATGTGGCTCTACAGACACCGCACCATCTGCCTCCTTTACCTCCAGAGGTAGAGTACTGCAGGTTTATGAGTTATTATTAGTTTTATATCTAACGCAACAATCGTGTAAGAGTGAGCAAATACGGTGGATAAAATACCACCGTTGTTTTTAGTGGAGTTACTTATCAACACATCCAGCAGCTGTGGGGCAACATTATTTTTCATTTGGAGTTTCTGTTTCTGTCCTCCTGATCGATCCAGGTCCAGTATTTCCTTAAACTTTGTTTTTGGTGTCCATGCACTGCTGATTGAAATACCCATCATGTTCTCAGTTCAACTCTTCACACAGGGACGCTTGGCCAGGACTTTTTTGGGTCAATATTTTAACCTGTTTGGGTCCACAGACTGTATATAAAAGATGGGTTATGCCACCATGACTGCATTACAGTGGTTTGTGACCTGTTTTTGGGTTAGACTGAGAAAACAGAGGTGTCTGCACTCTTGTCAATCAAAAGGTTGCCACATTGTGAAGCACAGGCTAATTTACTGTCTGTTTTACTCTAAACGATACCATAATTTACTAAATGAACAATTTTATACTAAATAGAACACGAAAGCACCAACTGAGTCCTTAAAGTCCTAGGGAAAATGCTTACTGAGGTATCAAATCAAGTGAATCGCAATGGGATTGTTTATTTGTTTTTTTATCCAGTTGTCCAGAGGAGGCACTCCCCCTGCTGGCCTTTAGAAGTAATGCATTTGCAGATTTCTAAGGCATTTAAAGCCCGAGAGCTGCACTGATATTGGTCAACAAATTGTTCATATCAGCCAACCATCTTTGTGGCTGGTTGTTTTCTGTGGGCAAATTTGGTTGTTTTTGCTTTCTATTTGCTGCCATCTTTTATTTACATTCCATCTTTTGGCTCTCCCTTTACCATTTGCAACTGCACACATGCTAGAGTTTTATCTAGGTTGTTAGTTTTTTCTTGTGTGTGTGTGTGTGTGTGTGTGGGCGGGGCTGTAATATCAGAGGTCAGACGGGACATTTTGGGAGTACTGGTTTGGCTAATTGGGCCAGGAGAGTGGGGTTGGTGACAGGAAAGCCAAGCATAGCTGCACATTCAGCTCATTCTCTTTAAGTTCCTCATAATGAGCACCCTCGTTCACACTGTCACACTTTCAGTTTTGGCTGATTAACAGTCATCAGTGTAATATTTATATAAAGTGAACTTGCAATCAGCTCTTTCATAACTCTCTGGGTGACCTTGTCCAACCTCTATGTCTGTAAGTCTATCTGGTTATTTTGTGTGTGTGTTTGTTACAAGATCAGTGTGTTGACTTGATATTTGATAAAGGGAAGGGGAGATGTGGAGGAGATGGAAAGGTGTGGAGGGTAAAGGAGAGAGGAATAAGAAGAGAAATCCTCTCCTCATTTTGTATTCTCCCCACTTCCCTCTTTCACTCCTTCACCCGCTCAATCTCATTCCCTGTGCCGCTCACTTCACTTTCAATTTCTCTCCCTCGGTCTGAGCCCACCCAGTTTCCCCATCTTCATTTATTCATCTCTCTCTCTTTTTTCCATCTCTTTCTACCATTCTCCCTCGCCAGAAGTCCTTCTCCACCTCTCTACCTCCACACCTCTCTCTTTCTCTTTGCACTTACACTTTATGGCCTAAAGATTTTTGGACACCCTGCTTTAGACATTTTTTAAGATTCATGGATTGCTGTGGGACGTTTGATTCACAGCAAAAAACAATGACCGAGCGAAAGGCTGCAACAGCAGATAGGCTCTGATCAAAATCTCGTACATGAAGTTATTGATGCATCAATAATTCAAAAAGTATAAAGAAAAATTGAAAGATCCTGACTGAAAAATGGCATTAAACAAGTCCAGGTGCTCAAGGTAGACGCACAAAAATAATAAAAGGCCGTTCTGGAGGGACTCAGATTAGAGCTGCTGATCCTCCACATTCCAGAGGAGCCAGTTGAGGTGGCTCGGGCATCTGACTAGAATGCCTCCTGGGTGCCTCTTGGGTGAGGTGTTCCCGGCATGTCCTACCAGGAGGAGGTACTGGGGTAGACCCAGGACACGCTGGAGAGATTATATCTCTCAGCTGGCCTGGGAACGCCTTGGTGTCCCTCCAGATGAGCTGGTAGAGGTGGCTGGGGAGAGGGAAGTCTGGGCTTCTCTGCTTAGGCTGCTGCCCCTACGACCTGGCCCCGGATAAGTGGAAGAAAATGGATGGATGGATGCATAATTCTGCATAATTCCAAAATCATTTTTCACAATCATACTAACCTTTTCGTTAAGAAATAAACTCAGTGCTAATTCATTTCCATTACTTTGTTTTAAACAACTTATTTACAGTTTAAATCACCCAAAGACCAGTCAGCATCTTTAATACACTTTATTTAATACAGCTGTCACTGGATTACTTTAACAATGAAAAAAATCTTAACATCCAGAGCATTCAAGACAAGTACTGAAGTCTCTGCACTCCTGTCCTATTAGCTGGTGGTACAATATCACAACACAGCTGATGGCGGCGATTTGATCCCTGGGTCCTCCGACCAGCCTGTCAAATGATCCTTCATTAGAATGAAAGTGCTTAGGCACAGAAAAAGCATTTGTATGAATATGTGTGAGTGGGTGAAGGAAGCTTATAGTACAAGTGTTTTGAGTGCTCAAATTGAGTAGAAAAATGCTATATACCAGTTCATTTCCATACCTTATTATGGTTAAAATAAAACCTCTCACAAGGATCAGGAAGTGTGCATCAGGATCTAGAAATTACAGCCAAAAGAGAGGCGCATATATATATATATATATATATATATATATATTTATGTATATATGTATATGTATATACAGTATGTGTGTGTGTGTGTGTGTATATATATATATATATATATATATATATATATATATATATATATATATATATATATATATATATATATATATATATATATATATATATATATTATGTGTGAGTGAGTGTGTGTGTGTGTGTGTGTGTGTCCAGTCCGGCTTTATGACTCAGTATCAGACTGACATCTTATTCACATATTGAATTGGCCCACACCCTCTTTCAGCATGGCACCAGCCTCAGTGCTATCACTTTTTTCTTTGAGAGTGCCCTCAGTGGCAATAAAACGAGAATAAAAGGCGGTTTTCAGCCATGTGTGCAAAAATACTCAGAAGTATACGGACAGCAGTAAAACGAGGTTTTGTCCAAATACTTTTGGCTGCGTAGTCACTGTCTCCTCAGTTTTCTAGTCACATAGCTGATAGTGGACCAATCCATCATTTTCTCCTTCTCCGCACTGACCCCTCCTCTTTTTTTCCTTATTTCTCACTCTACCTTCTTCACTCCCTCTCCTCTCTCTCTCTCTCTCTCTCTCCTTCTCGCTCTCACCCTCTCTCTCACTTGTATCCCTCTCTCTTGATCTCTCGCCTGTGATTGCCTGCATTCTCCCTGGCTCTTTCTGAATTGAACAGCAGCGACTGGATTCAGCTGGCTGGGAGCTAATCAACACAACGGATGCTCTCTCTCTCTCTCTCTCTCACTCTCAACGCACACTCACACACACTCTCACACATGTATATGCACATGCTTGCTGCCGACAGTCAAACCTTTCACTGAAATATGCACAGCTGCTTACACACACTTTCCTCCTCCCTCTCTTTCTCTCTCACACGCACGCTGGTACCCAGGCTGCTTTGTCACCAGCTCACGTAGCTCGGCGCACTCACCCAAGCTCTCTCTCACGCATACACACACACGTAGCGTAGGACAAACACACACACACACACTCATCTGCAATCACATGCCAAGCTCCCCTCACACACACACACACACACACACACACACACACACACACACACACACACACAGACATGCAGTCGCACACTTCGGGATGCAGGCGGCTTCGGTGATGCTGTGATGCTCTGTCCTCTCTCTCACTCACACACTTATCGGCTGTCACTCGTCTTGCACATGCTTTAATACAAGAGACGCACACACCTCATCCGTCGCTCTCTCTCTGTCAGTCAGTCAGTTAGTTAGTGTGTGTCGGTGGCATGAGGCGGTGATGTTTTGGGACAGGAAGAATAGTATGGGCAATTCCCAGCGACGGCCCAAAGGAAGACACAGACCCAAATCGGCAACAGGTACTTTATCCTTCTATCTGATGTATTTTATGATTCCAGTCTACCTGCCGGTCTGCTGTTCTTCTCCATCACTCCATGCATGTACTCATTTGTTCCCTCGGTCATACCTCACCTGATCGGACATCTTTTCACTCATGCATGCACGCATCTTTTTCTTCCATTCATCCTGCACACTTGGCAAGCCCATGTGTATTTACCCACCTGTTTGTATACTGTTGTCATACAATTTGGTTGATTTTTCTGCCAATTTACACATCCAATTATCCAAAATTTGTCATATCATGTCCATGCAATCCTCTATTCACCCCTATATGAATCCAACCTTCCAGTCAGTCTGCGCTGTATGTTTTCAGTCCTTTTCTCTTCTGATTTCTGCCACTGACTTTGTCACAATCAGGGTATCACATCATGAGTCTGTTCATTTTGCCCCAGAATAAACCCATCCATCCATCCATCCATCCATCCATCCATCCATCCATCCATCCATCCATCCATCCATCCATCCATCCATCCATCCATCCATCCATCCCCTTCTTTCTTCAAACCTTTGCTGACTTCCTTCCATTTATTTACCTGATCTCTTCTCGGCCTGTCTACCTGTGATTATTTTCAGTGTCCTTTCATCTTCCAGTTTCTGCAACCAGAAATGTGTTATAATCAGGCGTATCACATCCACGCACTCCCCTAAAACCCTTCCATCCATTCTTATAGTCCTTCTTTGCTCCATCTAATATTGCTTCACCATCCCTTCTTCCATCTGTTTATCACCCTATTTTACCATCCATGTCCCAAACTGAAAGCCAGATGTCTCCTATTAGGCATCTATTTATTGATCTAAATAGTATTCCTTCATTTAATCCCTCCAGCTACTCATCCATCATTTCCTCTATCCATGTCTTTTAAAACTGTCTCTCAGTCCACTTATGTTCTTATTTTAACATCCTTCCATTCAAGGGTCTCTTTCAACCGCTCCATCCGTCCTGGAAAACCTCCATTCATTTTCTGTCTACTTATCGAGCACAGTGGTGCCATTTGGGCCATTGTTTCAGCCATTTATCTCCCTTCTCTCTATCGTAGTATAGTTTGTGCTTTCATTCATTTATCATTTAGCTCATGTTCTGTCACCTCGATCCATTTTAGATCCATCCACAGATTCTAATATCATTTTCCAGTTCGCATTCGTGTGTCAGTTTATCTCCAGTTTTCTGTCTCTTTATCAAAAATGTCTCATATTCACGGCCATGCAGCCCTTCTTTTTTTTTTTCTCCACCCAAACATCCATCTCCTTCAATTAGGTCAATTGGTCATCTGCCCCTTGGCTCAGAAACTGTGTGTGTGTGTGTGTGTGTGTGTGTGTCTGTGCATGTACCCTTTACACTTTGGACTTAAAGTGTGTGTGTGTGTGTGTGTGTGTGTGTTTGTGTGTGTATGTGTGTGTGCCCCAATACTAATAATGTTAAACGTTTTACACATTTTGCATACTATTTGCCTCATTCTGCAGTCTTGAGTATGCAAAATGTGTGTATGTGTGTGTATATGCATGCATGCGACTGCTCGGGTGCGCTGCCCATTCCTGCACGGTTGAATGGGATTACTAGTGGTCTCTTTAATTATCTCTGGGGGCGAACGAGGTGGAGATAGTGTGCAGGAGGGAGCAAGAGAGGGAGAGGTAAACGGGAAATGGAGAGAAACAGAGATGACAGCCCTTGCTAATCTGCCGCTCTTACTCGCTTTCCCATCGAATGCTAAAGGGGGAGAAGGGGATGAGGAAAAGAGAGGATGGAGAGAGAGAGAGAGAGAGAGAGAGAGAGAGAGAGAGAAGGCAGTCGGTAGGTGAGGAAGAGGATGAAGCAGGAGGATTGGGTAAGACAGAAATGAGGAGGAGGAAGATAAGGGAGCAAAATTAGAGGAGATGAAAAAAAAATAGATGATGAAGACCTCGGAGGGGACAGAGGAAGAGGAGGAGCTTGCATTAAAAACACACATTCAAAGTGTTTATGTCATGCTGCAGCGCTGCACAGAGCCAGCTGAGAGTAAACACACCCATATGCTCAGTCTCTTTTGGCCACAAACACTATGTGCATATGGTCCAGAGAACTGTGTGTGTGCGTGCGTGTGTGTGTGGTGTGTGTGTGTGTGTGTGTGCGTGCGTGCGCACGCGCGTGTGTGTGTGTGTGTAGGTGCAGCACATATGTATGTTTTAACATAACCTGACCTCCACACACCTGCTGTGGTGCAATAATTGGCACAAGATATATTTGACCTTGACTTTAATCAGCACCCAGAGCATATTTATCATCTTTCAGAGAACAGTGATGGCCACCAGGTGCTGCATTATATACGTTACTGTGCCATTTACTGTGATTACTGGTGTGATGACAATACTGTCAGGGACGAGAGGCGTAATTAGTGCTTAATGGACAAGAAGAAGGAAGTGCGTTTTTCATAAATGAAGGAGGCTTTGCTCAGTGGGACAAGAACACACTAGCCTTTTGGCAAAGAGTTGATTGGAACCTGCGTGATCCTCGTGAGGGTTTTGTTTACAGTTGTTAGCTTTGATAAGCAAAACCTGAAGTGTTGGTATGATGCAGGAAATCCTCAAACTGGGAAGGTCAAAGTCCTTCTAGAAAGAAGTCTCTTCATTTTGAAATGCCTTGAAATGTGGCTATTTTGAACCATTGTCTAAATTGATTTTAATTCCAATTATGATTGAGATGTAAAAAGTGCATGTATAGAATCACCGACCTTACCAGATAAAAGCTGCTTGAAAGGTGTGCTGACTCTGACTGACTGACTTTTTAAAAACATTTTTAAACTGGAAGTTTGAGTAGAGATATTCTATAATTTTCAGTCCACTTTTTTTATATAGCATTAAAATCACAACAACCGTCACCTCAAGGCACTTGATACTGTCGGATAAAGACACTACAATCCGACCCCAACAATCAGCTAATCCCCTATGAGGAAGCAGTTGGCGACAGTGGGAAGGAAAAACTTCCTTTTACCAGGATGGAACCTTTTACCAGGTTCAGAGAGGGGCAGCCTCCTGCTTCAACCACTTAGGCAGAGAAGGGAAAGAGAAGAGAAAAAGGAGTGCATAGGGAGACGGGACAAAACACACACTACAGACAAAAGACAAAATTGAATTGAACTGCCATGCTGCAGTTGCATATAAAGGCCTGAGCCTGAAAAGAGATGAGTAGAGAAGAAGTGCTCAGTGTATCACAGGAAGCCTGCAGTCTGACAGTGAAGTGCTCTGTTGGGATAATATGGTTCTGCGATGCAACAGGCTGGTGACCGATCCAAGGTGTGCCCACCTCTCGCCCCACGACAGCTGGGATTGACTCCAGCCCAACCCTGAACTGGACAAGTGGGAGAAGAGATCTTTAAGATATGACAAGGCCTGATTATTCTAGAATTTGTATGTGAGGAGGACTTGTGTGAATGGGTGACTGAAGCTTGTAGTAAGAAAGCAAGAAGAGAGCTCAAATTGATTGGAAGTACCAGTCCATTTACCATTTACTTGCCTGTAGAGCCACTGCACTATATGGGCATCAACTGCAACATATGTTCTCTAAGTAGGCCATAAAGTCATATGATAAGCTGGAAAAGTCAGAAAAGGAGGACCTCAGGTTGGCCTTTTCTTGCCAAGCTACCAATTGCAAGGTGACCCCAGTAGCATCATTATGTGACCTCTCTGTGTACATGGCTTAAAACTTTTTTTGTCCGCAAACATATTTTGGCGCAGGCTTTACGGTGCGCTGCAAAGCTCAGCAATTACCTGTCAATCAGACAGTGTGGGCATGTCTCGTCCGACTATCCTGATGAGGGAGTTTTAATTTCGTCAGGTCTTGGTCTGTTTACCTGCTAATTTCCTCATTAACTTCCAATTTCTTCTCAATTTCTTCTTATTTTTGTACCTTCTTTTGTTTACACCAAGCTAATTAAAAACCCAAATCACATCATGTACAACAAAGAGGGATGACCTCAGTGGACAACCTCTCTGTGGTCTTTATTCTTTCTCTGAGTAAATGAACCTATCTCGGTTTTTAGCTGTCTTCACTCCTTCATATCTGCTCTCTGCTTCTTTTTCTTCTAGTGGTATCAGCACCAAATAAGGTTGGAATTATTCATAAGCCATCTCTGACATGAAGCCTCTGACATTATGGTTTCTACCATTCCCAATCACCAAAGTTTGCCCTACTTCACATTTGGACACAATGAAGGCTGTAATAAACCACAGGCTACGATTATTCAGACTTTAACTGCATAGCTGGGAATCTCTTGGCCAAATCATGGCTGCAGTTTAAGGGATGATGACAGATTTGACAGAGTGATCATCTAGCCTGATCCGGGATTTCTGTCTTGTTCCCGTCTCCTCATCTTTCCCTCGTCTCTACCTTTAACTCTCCCTCTTTTACCCAGCAGCTCTCTCCTGATTCTCCTAACTTTTTTCCCCCTCCCCTCGCCTCTTCACTCACACTCATATCTCGCTGTTGCAGATGCATGAATGAACAGAGTGGTTGTAGATTTTCTCTGTAATCCCTCTGGCTCTTTGCTCTTCAGCTGCTATGCAAGCATTATCCCAGTGATCACCCGATGGCACGTTTCCTTTGTTCCAATTTCTGTGCTCAACCCCCCAAATATTAGTTCTTTCCCTCCTCTTGCACTGTCTTTATTTGCTCTTCTCATGTGCCTCTTCACATTAAGAGACATGACCGACCGTGCAGACACACGCCGAACGTGCTCATTCATAGATTTTCAAAGCGGTGATGTCATTTCCAGCACGGGCAGGACCCTGCGGCAGGGAGAGGGAGAAAGAGAGGAAGAGAGGGAGGGATGGGGAAGGGGTGTGTGTGGAGATAATTGGATGGAGGTGAGGAGGGAGGGTTTTTGAGAGAACGATTGAGAGATCTGGGGTTAGATACTAGATGAGAGAGACAGAGAGCGGCGAGAGACAGAGAGATCTGGGAACAATAAAGACACGGAGAGGAGGAGCGAGGAAGAGGATGTAGCGGAAGAGATATGGGAGATTCTGGAAGAGTGACAAAGGAAGCAAAAAAGGCAACAAGAAAAGGTGGAGGAAACAGTGCCTGAGAACTCGTGGGGCGGTGATGGTGGTGTTGTTGGGAGGGGGGGTTGCTATGGCAACCATACAGGTGTTAAAACAGGTTAGTTGAATGTCGGTCGGCACTCTTCCAGTAGCCAGTGAGCATGTGCGCGTCTCAGGATGCATTCACTGGTTTGTCCATTCATTGACAACAGTGTGTGTGCGTCGCCTGCTGATCTGTTTTAATCATCGTCTTCATCCTTTGTAACGCTTCTTCTGACAGTTTGAGTCAATACCGCATCATTTAGGCAAGCACGCATATAAAGCATCTTGCTTTCTGCTCATAAACATTTCCCCCCTCTGAGTTTAATCAGTCAATATCTCCACCGTATTTCACTAAATCCAACTATTATACTCAATGACAGAATAAAGAATATTGACCAGGAAATGTTGGTCTTGAATGAGACCGGGCTGAAGTTGTCTCTAAAATGCATCCACTGTGGCTGGTATTAGCTTTTATCCCTCCTCTTTCTCATCGGAATTAATGGTGTGCTGTTACAGAGGAGGATGGAGACAAGTAAGAGCTTCAGGATGGAGGCGAAACACCGACTAAATAAGCACAAAAACATGATGAGTCTCAGTCCGCTGAAGTCACAAAGAATCTCTGACTTCAGTGAAGCAAAAATGGGGTGATGTGTGATAACAGCCTAGCTGCTGCAAGGTAAGGACCATACAAATAGGAAACCCTGAAGATATGCATTGTGCATGGTCTTCATTTTCAGATATGTTTCAGGGATGGAGAAGGGGTTACACCTTCATTAGGTACACCTTGCTAGTATTGGGCTGGACTCCTTTAGCCTTCAGAACAGCCTTAATTCTCCATGGCATAGATTCAACAAGGTGCTGAAATCGTTCCCCAGAGAGTTTGGTGTGCATGATAGCATCACACAGATGCTTTGTCTTCCGGTTCCACCACATTCCAAATGTGTGCCACTGGACTGAGATCTGGTGACTGTGGAGGCCATTTGAGTCAGTTCAAAGCAATCTGACTGTTCTCCTCTGAGAATATATATATATATATATATATATATATATATATATATATATATATATATATATACATATATATAGCCACAAAAGGAAGTTTCAAAAAGAGCACTCACCAGGCTCCAAACATAATCCCCTGAGAAGAAAGGATATATCTACTCCTTCGGGGAGCATCTTCTACCAATTTTTTTTTTTGACTGGTTGAGAGAGTAGAAAGTAGATATAGGTGCTTTTGTGTGTGTCTGTGTGTGGGTATTATTATCATAAAATACCTTCCTATAAGCATTACGGATGTAACAGCACCATAAGCCACTTTATTGCATCTGTCGTATTGATTTCACACATCAAACAAGAGCAGCACAGAATCAAAGCAACATCTGTTGTAATCACTCTTTTGGAAATAGGTTCAATTGAGAGAGGATGTCCTTTTGTAAATCCCTAACCAACCAATCAGGCATGCATGGCCAAAACCACCTTCCACCAGGTTTTCTGCAGGAAAAGAGAGACGATATTACCATTATTTCCTCTCAGTTTGGACATAAAATCCTTATATCTGCAAAACATAAAATAAAATCTGTAGTTTCCTTTCTAGAAACAGGTGTGAATAAGTCCTTGCATATTCAAGCTGTCAAAGTTACAAAACCCCCAACTTTACCGGACTTTTACTAACATTTTAAAGCAGTTGCTGGTGGGCAGTCTTTTAAGAAATATTTAAGCTTTAAGTGCCCAACACTAGTATGCAGATAATGTCTGTGGATTTGCATTTGACCGAGTTACAACTGAGAGAAGGCGTACAACTTTTAATGCAAATCGCAGCAATCAGGGACTGAGGGTTTTAGAGCACCTTTAATGCCTCTATTAGCCGTGAGTCACATCCTGTGTTACAGCTCAAACTGCTGACCATATTGACAAAGAGGCCAAATCAGCAGATTAAACTACCAAAAGAAAACAGCATTTGCTTCTGCAACATCATCCCTTGGAACCCGTTTCAGCTTTGTGGTTTGGCCTTTCTTTTTTTTTATACTGAATATTTTTATTTCCCTTAAGCTGAGCTGTGTTACAACATAGCTTGAAAAGAAGACTGCAAAGTCAGATGCAGTTTGAAGGTTTTGTAGCTGCGACTTGATGTCATAAAGTGGGAATCTCAGATAAGGACATCTGGATTTAATGTGTTTTATCACAGACTTTATTTATTTTGTGTTTGAACACTTACGGAAAGACTCACAGCACCGTGCTAAACCACTATGACTTCAATGAGTTTTATAGACACAAGGTCTGTACCCCTGCAGTCTTCATGTTATCATGACGCTGAGCCGGTCTTTGTTTGGAAAGGAGTTTGTGCTTGTGATAAAGGGAAAACACTGCTGCTGAGTCACAGCATACACAGCTCAGATGGTTACACACGCAATGGCTAAGCACCCGTGTGTGTGTGTGTGTGTAATCAATGTTCCTGGCAACTTTAAAACATGTAATTAATTACTTTAAATACTTACTTCACTGTTTCTCTGGTGTCTCAAAAATTTATCGGACCTGCTGAGACATCTTTAACCTCCAGTCATCGGGGCGATGCTTGCAGCCGAGCTTCTCCTTCCAATCCCCCTTCTCCCAGTTTCCTCTGAGCTGCTGAGAATAGCCGCGGTCTTATTCACCAGTTTGTCCGGCGCTGGCGGGAGTTTAGCGCCTTTGCTGAGAGGAACCTGCGCTGTCGTATTTAAAGGTGGAGAGAGCATTAATCATGTGTGCGCTCTGTTGTGGAAATCTACATGCTCAGCACCTTCGCAGCATCCTGGCCAGCTCTTCCAACACTTCCAAATATCCAGTATTAATAACTATCATTGACTTTGTTGTCACTAATTTTTCCTTTGTCAGTCTTTTTCTGCACAACAATCTCACTGCTATGTCCTCTGTAGCTTCCACTGTGTACTTTCTTTCAATTGTGTGATGGTTGCTTGTAGAGAGTCTCACACAAGTCCATCATTTTCCTCCTACAGTGATTACTGTGTGATGTACAATTTTGCTGATAGGGAGTTTTGCTGATTTTGCTGTGGATACACAGAAGTAAACGCCACTTTGGTTACACAGAGTTTTTAAAGTTTAACCCAGCTAAGTCCTTCAAGGACCAGAAGTCCACAGATGCTGTTTTCAGGGCTAAATCTGGCCAGTCAGTCATAGCCTTTAAAAAAAGATTACCCCTTTATGTCTAAATTTGGTGTAAAAGTGAAAGGTGAGCAGCAACTTGTATTCAGCACAATTTTAGCCACTTTCTCCAACTTATCCACTGAGAGATTTTCTGTTGACCAAGTATCTAAAAGACTAAATCGATAGATGGTGTAAAAATTTGGTTCAAAAAGAGAAAGCACAACTGTCAAATAGATCACACCTAACCACTATTTAAACACATGCCAACATGTCTCTTGTTTTTCTTTTAATGTGACATTTGATTGCCATGAAGATATGGAAGCATTTTTGAAGCCAGGTTAAGAAGAAAGGCAGCAGCAGAATGGCTTCATGTCAAGACAGAGCACCACAGATGTGATGTTTGTTGTGAGAGTTTGAAGTACAGAGAAGGTCAGAAGGAGTTTCACTGTGTCTTTGTGGATCTAGTGAAACCATCTCACAGGGTGCCATAAGAAGAACCGCGGTACTGCATGAGGATGTCAGAAGTGACAGAAGTTTGTGAGGGTAGTGCAGAACATGTACGAGGACAGTAAGACAGTTGTGAGGTGTGCAGAAGAGACAGATGGGTTCAAGGTGGGGGTGGAATTACATCAGGGATCTGCTCTGAGCTTGTTCTTGTTTACAGTGGTGATGAACAGGCTGACAGACGAGGTCAGGCGAGAGCTCTGTGACTATGATGTTTGCAGATGACACTGTGATCTGTAGTGAAAGTAGGGAGCAGGTGGAAGAGAGCCTGTAGAGGTGGAGGTGTGTCTCTGGATTGTTGTGTTATGGGGTTATAGGTCTCTATCAGAATGTTCTGCATGGCTGAGCCTCTGTTGTATGGGCCTCTTGACAGTCAAAATGTTGGTAGCATGGTGGTGTAGTGGTAAGCAGTGCTAACTCAAAGCAAGAAGGGTCTGGGTATGAGAGTGCTAGTCATGTGGGAAGGTTGCAGAAATGACCTTTCACTTTTCAGCCAATTGAAGGAATGTCTTTTCACAGCCATCTTTTCAACATCCTGTCAATGAGTTCGTCTTTGCTGAGCGCAAGGTCTCTGATAACTGCAGCGTATTTGCTTCCAGACATAATAGCTGTTTGGAGTTGGCTTTTTATTTTCAAAGCTCTGTGCACGGCGAGCAATACACCACATTCCACGTAAAAGTTGTACAGCAGGTTAATTCCATCATTTAGATAAAACTGCAGAACACGTGCATACATGCAGTATATCTTCTTGTAGAAACAGTGGAGGTTTGTCTCTCAGCTGGGTGAACATATTTCGGATGAGATTATTATCATTCTGCTCATTTTAGTTTTGGGGGATGCTGAAAATGTGTTTATGTTCAGAGCCTGCAGTTGGATCTGTGTGTGTGTGTGTGTGTGTGTGTGTGTGTCTTCATATAAAGCACCACTTCACTTTCTCTGCTAGAAAACATTTTCAGATGTCAATCATGTCAGAGTTCACTGATCATTTCATGGTTGGATCATCACTGTCTCACAACACATGTTATTCACACACATGCATGCAGACATTAACACAGTGTGCGAGTGCTGCTGCTTACCTTTGCCACCTCCAGTGTTTTCAGGAAGCAGAGAGGAAGGAAAGTAGCCAACAATAGACTCTACGGCGGAAAAAGTAAAGATGTTTGTCCCATTTAAAAATGTCACCAATGTTAACACCAATACAAACAATATGGATTTGCAAACTAAACATACAAGAAAAAGCTATGAAACTGCTGTATTGGTGCAGCAGACAATCTGTTGTATTGTGGTAGTGGTTTCTAGCTTAATCCTAAGTTGTTAGCAGTTTTACTTTAGAAGAAGGCTGCGGTCGAAGGCAATCAAGTCTAAAGTTTGACAGACCAAAGTCGAGTCAGTCAGCAGTGAAGCTGTGGTTGTAATTTCCCTCTCGTCTCATAAAATGTACTTTAGTTGAACAAAAGTACTGGACCACCTACAGGAGCTGCTCAGCTATGGAAACCTATCCCATGAAGCTGCCGGTGCACATTTTTTGTCCTGATGTTAATGCCGGTTTTATGCAATCGGCATTCTCACTCTGTAACTTTATGTGGTCCGACACAAACTGACCTGTTGTAAGAGTAGCATCCTATTTACAGTACCATATATGAACTCATTGAGCCCTTTAGAGCGGCCTACGGTGTTCTTTCACTAATGCTTGTAAAGGCAGACTGCATGGCGAGGCGCTTGATTTTATACACCTGTGCCATTGAGACTGAAAACATTTGAATTCAAAGATAAGAAGCTGTGGCCCAATATCTTTGTCCATATAGTGTATTTCTGTGTGTCGCTCATCTGAACTCTTATTGGCTGAGAAAACCAGTTTGAGGTTTAGGGTGCAGTTGTCCTACATCACGCTTTATGGATATGCTTAAACTGGCATGATTGGTCAGCACATGAGAATTACTCAGTGTTAGCTTATTTGACAGAAACGTGCATTTTGTGTTATCAATGATTATATTATCCTGAATAAATTATACCCAAATGAACAAAAATGGCAAAAAAAACTATTATTAATACAACATTAGAAGGTGGAGGGGATTTACATGAGCGGATGGCCAAAGAAGATACTATGGAGGAGTGTATATACACACTGTGTATGCTTTGTGACAACAAAAAACTGACTAATGATCAGCTGCTTTTCCAGTTAGCTCCTCCACCACCTTGAACAGTTTGGCACAGAGGTTGGCACATGATCAACTTCTCCACCTGCTGCACACTCTGGTTGGCTCTTAGCTTTATTCACTACACCCATGAACCTCTTCTGAGATCTTCCTGTTTTCCTCCTGCCTGGCAGCTCCATCTTCAACATCCTTTGTCCAATATATCCACTATCTCTTCTCTGCACATGTCCAAACCATCTAAGCCTCTCTAACTTTGTCTCCAAACTGCTCAACCTGAGCCGTCCCTCTGATGCACTCATTTCTAATCTTGTCCATCCTGGTCACTCCCAATGAAAACCTTATCATCTTCAACTCTCCACCTCCAGCTCAGTCTCCTGTCTGTGCTACCCTCTCCAAACCATACATCATACATAGGTCTCAGTACCATCTTGTAAACCTTGCCTTTCACTCTTGCTGCTCTCCTTCTGTCGCTAGTCTGCTATTTACAAGGTAGAAATGAATCACTGTCATGATTTTATTGTTCATGCACACCCATGAACTTTAAAATCTAGGAAGGCAGAGCGCAGCATCTGCCAAGGTCAGTGGAGTATTTAGCAATTTCATGAAAGTGTTACAGATCCTCAATACAAATTCTCTACCGAGTTTCATTAAATTCAACGTGGTAGTTTTTGCTTAATCCGGCTGATAATCTGGCTGATAAAGAGCCTCAGATTGTATACATCCATCTCGGGTTTTCCTTGCTGAAGGAGTAAAGCAACTTGTTAATGTTTAAAGGTCATCTCACATCTGTTAGCTTTCACAGAAGATACAAATTTAGTCTACAGGCAGAGAGATATAAACAGTTAGCAGTCCCTCTGACGGATTTGACACTCTTAGATAATCGGGAGGTTCCCTTCCTGGGACAGTAAACATTTCCCACCCATTACTTCTTGTGGTTTGCGCAAGCTCAAATCACAAAATACCTTAAAATACCTTCACACGTTGATCTCATTTGCTGCTAGTCACTTTTTTTTATTCCCGACCTGCATTTTTACCTCATTAGTAATACTACTGAGTCATAAATTGTGAAGACCAGTATAAAACATAGCTCACAAACATAGAATGCCTGCAAAACTGCAGGAAACGTGCCAATAATTTTATTTTCTTTCATTCGCAACTCTTATCAGGGCCACTGATCAGCTCTTAAACACTTTAAATTCCTTTATGCTGAGAGCAGCAGGGGAAGAAGAAGGAGGGGAAGTGGCTGGAAGTGGGGGAGGAAGGCAGGGGTGGGAGAAATGGGAAGGCATAACACTGGGCACCATCAGTTTCCTCCCTTTCTCCTCTCACCCCTATGACAGAAAACGTCCTTTCCCTGCACACTATTCCGTCTTCTCCCTCCTCTCATGCTCTATCTTATTCTCCCTCTCTCTATATTTGCCTGCTAACATGCTCGGAGCCACAGCCTGAATGAGTCACTGGGTTTACCTCAACAGGCAGCTGGCCTCTCCTCCTCCTCCTCCTCTTCTTCTTGCCTTCTCTCCCTCTCCCCTTTTCCCTCCTCTGAGTCTACATGGGTATGAAAGTTTGTGTGCCGGGTAGACTTTAGGAGCTTGGACATGGAAGTTTTCTGGGCCAGGCCGGGTAAGAGACGCTTGAAATTGTTTTGGGTTTTTTTTTGTTTTGGTTTTTTGGAAAAGTGCAGCAAAATTGGAGCGGGGAACGGAGCTACTTCTGATGGTCAGAAATGCTCAGGAATGCTACACTTGACGTTGGTGTGGACAATGTGATAGCGATGTAGCTTGTGTGCATCATTTCAGTGTGTTACCGTGCAGCTTTGGGTGCATTTTTTTTTTTTTTTTGTGGTTGTGGTGTTTTCTGGCATTTGGAGGCAAAGTTTTTGTCGCGCATGGCAGCGCAGCAGCAGCACTGTGGTGTCTGGGGTTTGTCATCGCTTCTATGAATTTCACAGGATGTTAGAAAAGGAAAACACTGAAAAACAGCACAAAACACATTTAGGTACATAGTCCAATTTCGGGCTCTGGATTGAAGACTATTAAATCACTTTAAAGATCATTTTTCACCTTAATTATTTCCAAGTATTGAACACATGTTCCAGGAACTGCAGCCACTTATCAGATGGAAATATTCTACATGTGTTTTCCATAATTTTACTCACATTTCCCCCCAAATTCTGACTGTGTTTGGTTAGAAACATCAGAGCCTGGTAGTTTAGCAGTAACAGCATTGATATTAAGAATAACTTTATTTACATTGCTCCTTCTAGAATGCGCAAAGTCAAAAGAAAACTTTGCATAGAAATATAGAAAATACAAATTGACAAGTTAACATTTAAAAAGGGCAATAATTTGACAAAATACACAAAAAATACAGTTTCTGTCATCAGGGGAGTCGCTAAAATGAACAATAGGGGCTCCAGCTGTGCAGTCAGCCCACCACAAACTCATATGCCAATCAAAGGTATCCCTCATGCCCATTGGTAGTGGCTTCAGTCGCTCCTCTCAAAGTCTATGCAGAGGGGTCTTCAACCACCGCAAATAGATTACCGCTGAAAATCCCAGCTTGCACAGTGTTGTGGTTGATGCTGCATGTCGAATGTTGAATGTTGATTGGTTAACAAGTCGGCCGGAGCAAAGAAGAGAGCAAAAGATGAAAAGCACAGACGGTGGCTGCAGTGGACACTTTTCATTGTTTTTAACGCTCACTTTCACTTCAGCTCTTTTTATGTTAGAACTGGAAAATGCCTTAATGTACAAAGAGCCTTTCTAAGGTGATGAGACACACACAAACCTAGGCAATTGGTTGTGTTATGTAGTCTACTTCGTTCAGTTACGTATTGCTATTCTTGCTGTGAAGCAGCAGTGCTGACCACCACGCCACCATGCCGCCCGCTATATCAGATACTTTTATGATAAGGTACTTTGGTATGGAGTTGTGTTTTGAGAAATAAACGATTCTACATTTTGGCGTTAGATGTTCTTCGATTTAAATGTTATGTGCTGTAGTGAACATGGCTCTTTGCTTTTATTTTTAGCAAATATATTAACTCAGTAATTTTAGTCAGCAATTCTATACAACCATCCTGCTGTGGCCTAAATAACTTGTTGAAATTAACCATGGTTGCAGGAACATGCGATCATGCACTTCTCAATCTAACTGATAGTTTAAGTATGAGCCAAGGAAAGATGTGAAGACGGTGACAGTAAAAGTGGTATACAGTAGAAGAAACACTCAGTTCATCATGGGAAGCCCCGGCAGCTTGGGCCTATTGCTGCATAACTAAGTGATGGGTCAGGCTCATCTGAAATCTAACTATAAGCTTGATCAAAAAGGAAAATCTTAAACCTAATCTTAAAAGTAGAGAGAGGGTGTCTGTCTCCTGAATCCAAACTGGGAGCTGTCAGAGGGGCCTGAAAGCTTAAGGCTCTTACTCCATTCTGCTTTAAATACCCTAGGAACCACAAGTAAGCCACATCTACCCAGTATTTGTGGGTCCCATGCAAACACTTGCATCAAGAAGGAAGCTCAGATCTGCTTTCCTATGCTGAGCAA